>JAVTVY010009982.1:0-45509 GCA_036873755.1 Hanleya hanleyi | reverse complement strand
TATCAGCATATGATATATATCGCCAAATTTAAGAACTTGAGGAGGCGCTGGAGGAATAGCCGCCCTGTTTTATAAGTTTCTGCAAATAATGTTTTGTGACGTTGACTGAAATGTCACATTTAACACAGGATCTAGCAAATGCTACTAAGCGAGATATGTATAAGCCATATGCAGGTCCCACTGGAATATTACTATCCAGAAAGGGATAGTTTACGATGTCGAAATTGTAATCATCTCTTTTGTCATAAAGTCGACGAGAGAGAATGCCCGCTTCATTTTTGTAGAGATATAGATCTAAATATGATGTGCCTGTAAGGCTATCTGTAGTTTCCTTCAAATCCAGTGAAGGTGGATATATATCATTCACTGCGTCATTTATATAGCGATTATCCACAGCGAGAAGATCGTCTATATAGCGAATCTTAAGCTGGAACTTGAAAACATTAGCAGGGAAATAGTAGAAGCGGTAATGCTTAGATCGCGTGCTAGGTGGCTTCTCGACGGGGGAAAAACAACTAAACAACGAAAGAATTTTTTTATAAACAAGGTTATCCTTAGAATTGAGACTAATAGTCGAATCATTACGGATCAAAAGGAAATGTTAGAAGAGGTGAAAATGTTCTACACTAAAATCTGCCAGGCACTAGTTATAGATTTTTTTTTTTCTCGAGTCTGAATTTCAAAGCAATAAATGTTTTGTCTGATTTAGAAAGCGAAATCTATGGAAGGCCTTCTTACACCCGATGAAATCCTCTTAGCCTTAAAAAGAACTAAAAATAACAAAAGTCCTGGTGCTAATGGCTTTACTGCCGAATTCTTTAAGTCTTGCAGGAGGGACATTGGCTTCTTTTTGGTAGCCAGTATAAATTACGGCTTGCGAAATAAGAGTTGTCTAATACTCAAAAACAGGGTCTCATAACCTACCTCCCAAAGGGAGACAAACCCAGACAATTTTTAAAGAATTGGATTACATACACTTCGTAACGTACAATATAAGCTTGCTTCAGCCTGCATAGCAGAAAGGCTATTCGAAGTATGAAAATAAGATTGTGCATCAAGACCAATGTGTGTTCATAGAAGGGCAGTTTATCAGTGACAATATACTATTAACGTTCGATTTTATAGATTTACTAATACCAACAAAATTCCGGGCTGTTTCCTATTAATCGATTTGAAAAGGCGTTTGATACCATATATGTCGCAGTCAATATGGTTTAATGATCAACTAAAGATTAGTTATAAACACTTTTTCTGCAAAAAGTGGTTACCAAAGGGGTATACGTTTCCTAAACGACCCTTACGACCAACATGATATATTCTATACACTGACAGATTTAGTACAGATATATGAAAATAAATAAAATAAATTTCTTGCATTATTTTGGGATAAAGAATCAGTAAATCTGTTAGGAACTGTCTTCACGGAACTGCGCTACCCTTTTACACCTTTCTTTAGTGAAGTCTTAACGAGATATGATAAAGTTTCTTCTCCTAACACGTAGAAGTATTAGAATTGTGAATGTTACCAGCAAATTGATTATAAATTCGGAAGTTTATATAAAGATAATATTTTGCCGTTAGCAAAACGGAGAGAGAGAGTTAAGGTTTAACGTCGCGTTCAGCAATATCTCAGCTATATAGCGACACTCAAACTAAATTTTAACTATTTCAACAAAAACAAGTCAACAACCCAGCAATTCAGAAGTAATCAACACAACACGCCAAAAACATGTACATACATTCAAACTTATGCAACAAAGCGATTTCTCTCAAATAACCAAAAATACAGTCTTCGTTTATCCGACTAAAAATCGGATCGGAATATGTTTCACTGTGAGATCTTCGTGGCATGGAATACACATTGGGGGTGGTCCCTATTTTAGTAACTGTTCGTGAGTTAATCGGCTATGACCGATTCTACATCGCCTGATCATTGCTTGATCGAAATGTTTCTGGCTACTCAGATAAATATATCCTACATCCCATAAAGATTAAAACAGCTTTCTCACATAAGTACGGATAGAGGATCTGAAATCGCTATATGGGATTCCATTTAGGGCTGCATTGGCCATTTCATCAGCTTCATTATTCACTTTGATACCAAAGTGACTAGGCAACCAACAAAACACATCAATATGTTGATGAAATCTACGGTCATGTAAGTGTAGAATGTTCAAAATGGTGGGGTGAGTTGAAGTTCCACTCTCAATCGCTTGAAGGCATGAGAGTGAATCTGAAAATATGACATATTTTCCTCCTATAGTAGACCCAATACATTCTAAAGCTAACAATGGAGCTTTGGCTTCGGCAGTGAAAATAAAACTTTTACCTAGAAGACAAGTTTTAGTTTTGGAACTAAATAGACTAGCACACGCTACTCTATCAAACCATCTGTATGAATAGCTTGATGCGATCTGTATGTGTATCAGTGTAAATGACAGTGAAAATGATGCCAAATACAGGGGCGTCGAAAGCAAATTGAAAGTGGTACGGCCCATTCTTGATTGAAGGGCTACTATCACAGCACTTTAGGCGAGGGTCCAGAGGCCGCCTAGGCCCCGGAAGCTCAAGGGGTCTAGATCGCTGGAGACGCGTTCCGAGCGATTTCTGGCGAATAAAATCACTCTGCATGCAATGAAGTGTATTTTTAGTTCTTCCCTAATCCTTTTGCCATGAAAATGCAATCGATAGTGGGTTTTTTTACGATGCTGAATTAGAAAAATATATGCATAGTAATGTAACCTAGACACATTGTGTAGACGTAACCGATATAATCGTTATGGGCAAAGGAGTGTTGATAAATTCATTGCAGAAGTATCTGCATTAATAATTTAAAAGTATAGATAGCGCTAGCTATACCTCTGCAATGATACAATAGCGCTCGTAGTTTTCATAACGGCCATAGCTGCTAACATCATCGACAAGGGACGCAAAAAGAAAAAAATGTGAGAAAAACGCTCTACCCCGTCGTTCTTTATAGTTACTTGCAGAGAATTACTTGGAGATGGAATATTGGGGCGGCTAAAGCCGAGGGTTACCACTCACGGCGTTAGCGATGTTTTTTCAAATGTCACTAACATGGCGCTCACAGAGAGCATGTGAAAAGTGTTTTATTCACAATAGGATATACATCAGAACAGTGTAAAGAGTGCTTCCAGGTGAAAAACACGAAACGTGTATAATCAAGGTGCTATTGAGCTCTTGTTTTAACCAAAGCACCGTAGGCCGCACATTGTTTGAAACACAGACCGGGAAAGGCAGCATGCAGCCAGAAACAACCCAGTCTTAAATTAATATCCTAATATCAATGCTCTCCAATCGTATCTAGGATCTTACTGATTTTAATTGAATTTGTTGTTCAGAGCGCCCAGTTCATGAATATTTAATAGTCGTCTGACATCGCGGCCGCATTTTAACTACTTTACTTGGAGACGTGGAGGGGGATAGGGTCATCGTATCCGCTTTAACCCAAGGTTTATGCCAAGGACCAGTCCATATTTTTACCCCGCTTTATGATGCCAATCTGGCGGAAGAGCGGCAACATTAGAAGATACCCCATCAGCGTGACGCCTGGTTCGGTTGAGCCAACGAAAAAGCCCCTACCATTATGTTAAGCGACATATCCAAACAGGGGAGCAGATAGGATCTAATTTTAATTAGATTGGAAACAATCTAGTGTGTATGATATATTGGACAAGCGAGCAACGAATTAGTATGAAGAAAATTAAATCCTTGTTTTTTTTTTCGACCTGCCGTACCGCTTCCGACGCCCTTGAAATATCAGCAACTGGATGAAATATTACGAAACTGAATGGTTAGCTACTTTATTGAGTGTGAATACGCTGACTTCCGTGACAGGTGTCTAGATGGATATTACTGCGACGATGAAACTCTGTATTATGTATATTATCTACATTGTAATGTACACACGAATAATCAAATTTAATTCGCTCCTCTATATATAAAAACAGGTTTAGAAAAACTTCCTACCAAGTTTGCCTTCCGTTATCGAGAATCTTCATACAAAACTATAACAAAATTTACCATATGAGGAAAATTGAATTACAAAACGTTGTCAATGTTTTGCATGCGTTCTATAATGTAAATTGGTTTAAAATGACATTGGCATAGTGCCACCAGTACATATTTCAACGAACTGATTCTCCAACTGAATAAAAAATATATTTAATCCTACCTGGCCGGGGTGGGGAATGCTACCAAACTTTCTGCGCTATCTCTGGAACGACAAAAAATTGAGAGCTGAAACTCCGTGACTTTATATTTTATCATATTGGGATCACTTTGAGCCTATTTGCATAACCCCCGAAGCAGCGGATCATGGGATAAATTCAACATGGCGGCCACGTGAGAGACCAGAAAGGTGATGTTTTTGTCATATTTCTTCAAAATTTCTGCTTTTCCCTGATAATCAGTAAATCTGTTTACTGATTTTTATCATGCCGTTTTGCGGAGAAATTGCATAAATAAAAACATCGGAAAATCTGATCAAAAAAACGAACAAAAAATGTCGTTTTGGAAATGACGTCACTGTGACGTCATCAAACCGGCCATCTTGGATTGTTTTACATTTTCTGGTAGATCTTGACCCAAGGGTATAGTGTGGTAAGTTTCAGCTCTCTAGCTTGAGGGGTAAGAAAAATATATGGGGAGCCATTTCGCCC
This sequence comes from Hanleya hanleyi, assembly GCA_036873755.1. NCBI lineage: Eukaryota > Metazoa > Mollusca > Polyplacophora > Lepidopleurida > Hanleyidae > Hanleya > Hanleya hanleyi. The sequence continues at coordinate 40,827 of JAVTVY010009982.1, read as the reverse complement.
CCCCCCCCCCAAGACCACAACAGGTCTCAAAAAGCCCAGGCCAGATAGGGTTGGAAAAAGAATGCTGGTCAGTGATAAGGGTTTTATATAAAGAACATCATTATGTCTTGCTGTCATCACTGCAAATTTGCAGAAATTGTGATGTTTTTTTTTAATTTCGATTCTATGCATATTTGGAATTGATGCTAATCGTCGTACGAACAAAGAACGGAGAACTTCTTTTGTGGAATCACAAACCACCCAAATATATGTGCGATTTCACTCGGGTGTGCCAGAACGTATGCTAGCCGATACATGACAATGGTATTCATTTCATCATCATCACTATTGGCTTCTCAGTATCACTGAAAATTGTTTTCGTCTTCTGTGGTCATTTTCATTGTGGACGATTCGTCAGTAAACGATCTAGTGATTATCGACCTTGAAACGTTAGATTTGGAGATAAACCGATGTCTATAGGGACAGATTCTCTGGCGTCATTATATCACGCGACATAGTCGCTTTGCTTTGCATGTGCATCATTTGATTTCTACACTATATATAAATATAAAGGTTGAATAACAGTCAATGGTGCTCAGTTCTACAAGTCTAGCACCCGTGCAGCCAACCTGCCCGTCATTGAGTTCGCTTTTCAGGATCGGGCACTTCCAAACAGATTGGAAAGTGTATTTCCTACAAAGGATTCAGATGTTTTACGTTAGATAATTTCCCATATCAAACACGTAGTCAGCCAAATGTTCCTAAAATCACTCCATAAGTGAATCAGTATAAGGTATGGATAATCCTACACGGCGTTTCAGCAATTAAGTGGAAATTGATTTCATTTCCTCTTTGCAGACTTCACTCTGTGGATTGATCCCAATGGCCAATCAATTGTGTTTGACAAAAAACACACAACCCATTTGTGCTGGCGTATAAACGCACCGGAACCTGAGGTCTGCCGATTTAATAAGAAGATGATTCAATCCACCACCTAGCCACTAAATGAGGAGAATTAGTGTGCACACGTGCGAAAATATTCCCTTTATGTCTCCTTGATGCCGATCCAGAGCGAAAATCCAATGCCAGAGAAGTCATTCACTAGATAGAACAACAACAATAGTGGTGGGGAGATAGAAGAACAATAGTGGTGGGGAGATAGAACAACAATAGTGGTGGGGAGATAGAAGAACAATAGTGGTGGGGAGATAGAACAACAATAGTGGTGGGGAGATAGAACAACAATAGTGGTGGGGAGATAGAACAACAATAGTGGTGGGGAGATAGAACAACAATAGTGGTGGGGAGATAGAACAACAATAGTGGTGGGGAGATAGAACAACAATAGTGGTGGGGAGATAGAACAACAATAGTGGTGGGGATGGAAGCTTGATTTTGATGTCTCATTCTCTTCTTCTTTTGAGCATTATCGTTGTCAAGTTACTCTGTGAAATGAGCATTTCTAGAAGTTGTTGTATACATACTTACATATAAGGACTAATCTGGTCTGTTTTTGTCTTTGCCAGAATTCGCCCGATAGACTGTATAATCGGTTCCTACCTATTCATACTAAACGGTAGTTTGGTTATATGGGGACGGGTAATGTAGGTGTGAAACATTTCCTTCATTTCTTGATGTCCACATAAACACTTACAATAAACGCGTGGTTCGGATGGGAATCAATACAGGGGTTAAGCATTTTAATAGTATGAAGTCAGTACTCCCTGTGGGGTCATATAAATCCTTGTTAATAGGTCGGCATTTTTGTTTTCATCGCCATTGGCATGTTGCGTTTACGCGCTCCAAATAGATGTAGTCGAATTCAATTCCAACAGAAATTTGGGCGGTGTGGTGGAATGGCGGATTTGCTGGTGCGCCCGATATGACTGTTCATTTGCAAGGCTTTCATCTACACTTCTTGATGACCAGAGAATTAAGGCTTAACGTCGCATTCAGTAATATTTCAGCTATACAGCGACGATCAATCAAAATTCTTGTCTAAGTATGCCAGCAAAACAAGATAACAACCCAACGATCTAAAAGTGATCAACGCAACACATTAAAAACATGTATACATTAAAATTTATACAACAAACCGATTTCTCTCAAATGACCTAAAATCGAATCTAATTTTACTCGACTAAAAATATCTTCTAAAGTAGCTGCTCGATAAAAAAAATCTATTACAATCTTAAAATCTATACAGCTGATCAGAATGTGAGATCTTCGTGGCATGGAATGCACCTCGGAACTGGTTCATTTTTTTTAGTAAATGTTCGTGAGTTGATCGTGTATGGTCGATTCTATCACCTTGTAGAATCGATTAGTCTCACTGGATTGACTTTGCTTATGTTCATGCAATTTCGGTTTTGGAGCAAATACATTTCCTCGGAAACAAGGCTATTTTTTTAGGAAACATCTAGCAGTACCAATATTTTACCGATTTGGGGCATATGGGAGATGACAAGGTATGTATACGGTATATCATCTGCAGGAAATATTTTCTCTGAAATTAGGCCCGAGAAGCTGGTCAAATTTACCACAAGAAAATGTAAGGCTTCTGACGACGAAAGTGAGGGTGTTGTTGACGACGTGAGAATGAAAATACTTCGTTTATATAACTTTTGATAATTGCAACAGTTTTCAATTTTAATAACTTTCGTCGCTGTGTACGATTGTACGTCGGAACCGGACTTAATGTCGTGCCTACTATTTCATATATGCCTGTCCTAGGAGAAACCACACGACAAACAAAGTATAGCTTAGGTTGGATAAGCATATGGACCTACAATTCACAGGATTGTTTTCATGTACTCTCACACTAGACAATAAATCAAACATCTGACTACACTACCATCGGTTTTCATCCGCGATCATAGGGGATTGAGGTCCTTTGAGTCTAATAAAAGGAATGCAGGTCAGGCGTGGACTATATAAAATCCACCATATATGCGATATTGGAAACGCAACATGGATAGCTCTATAATCCATATATAAACAACTCAATTATTTCATTGCCTGCTGGTACTCCATCTGTTTTATGTGTATATGAGCACGAAATACGGATGTCAAAAAATCATTAAAGCTGTAACGAGTCATAATAATCCTTCCACATTTGGTTTGACCATTCTTAAGTTTATATAAACCGCAATCTTAAGATGGTCTGGGACATCTAGGAATAAATTGGCGATTCTAAGATGGTTCGATTCCAAGATGATCTGATTTCAAGATAGTCTATAACATAACTACGTGTTATCCATGGCGGTTTATGTATCAGAGTGGATACACTTTCATGGCCCGTACGCTACGTGGTGTGGTGCTGTACCGCTGTGTGTACATTGTTTGCACCCAGGCGAGTAGGTCGGACTCTGATTCTAGTAGTGTTTTTCAGAAAACAGCGTTCGGCTTTGCTTCAAAGCTTCAACCACTCATGTTTGTTGAACCTCACGGATGCTTCCACGTGTATCGTAAGGTACTTGGAAACTGTTCAATGGTAATATTCGGTCATTGAGAAAAGTCCCCCTTGTGTATAAGCAAAAATAGATTGAAATAGCAATAACCTTTCTAGCTTCTGGGCAATATACTTAACAAGGAGAATCTGGTCCAATGTATTCGATTGACCGTGTCTGATAGGAACGTCTCAATGAAGATAACCAGTATAGAATTACATGTCGCTGTGTGTTTGAGCTTCAGCGCTACGTACATTGGTCAAGATTCCCCGCGGACATATTACCCATCATCCGTGTTAACCGAATTCCCAGAATTGAAATCGATTTTCTCCGAGACAAACTTCCCCGCGGACCCTTTAATAATTTACGAGGGGAGAAAACGTTTACCCATTGATCAGCATTGAATATATTCATGAATTGTTGAAATTGACGAGTAATTATTACAAACTTAATTTAACGCCAAAATAAGTTTAACAACTTTGTACAGTACATGCAGCTCTGTGTAGAGCTTATAGTATTGTGTAAAGCCGTACCGTGAGTACTATGTGTATTGAATAATCTCTTTCTACTCTCTAAATACTTGCACACGAGTACTATAGATTTGTGAAAATGACATTTATCCGATGTCTCCTTGATGCCGATCCAGAGCGAAAATCCAGTGCCAGAAAAGTCATTCACTAGATAGAACTACAACAATAGTGGTGGGGAGATAGAAGAACAATAGTGGTGGGGAGATAGAAGAACAATAGTGGTGAGGAGATAGAACAACAATAGTGGTGGGGAGATAGAACAACAATAGTGGTGGGGAGATAGAACAACAATAGTGGTGGGGAGATAGAACAACAATAGTGGTGGGGAGATAGAACAACAATAGTGGTGGGGAGATAGAACAACAATAGTGGTGGGGAGATAGAACAACAATAGTGGTGGGGAGATAGAACAACAATAGTGGTAGGGATGGAAGCTTGATTTTGATGTCTCATTCTCTTCTTCTTTTGAGCATTATCAAGTTACTCTGTGAAATGAGCATTTCTAGAAGTTGTTGTACACATACTTACATATAAGGACTAATCTGGTCTGTTTTTGTCTTTGCCAGAATTCGCCCGATAGACTGTATAATCGGTTCCTACCTATTCATACTAAACGGTAGTTTGGTTATATGGGGACGGGTAATGTAGGTGTGAAACATTCCTTCATTTCTTGATGTCCACATGAACACTTACAATAAACGCGTGGTTCGGATGGGAATCAATACAGGGGTTAAGCATTTTAATAGTATGAAGTCAATACTCCCTGTGGGGTCATATAAATCCTTGTTAATAGGTCGGCATTTTTGTTTTCATCGCCATTGGCATGTTGCGTTTACGCGCTCCAAACAGATGTAGCCGAATTCAATTCCAACAGAAATTTGGGCGGTGTGGTGGAATGGCGGATTTGCTGGTGCGCCCGATATGACTGTTCATTTGCAAGGCTTTCATCTACACTTCTTGATGACCAGAGAATTAAGGCTTAACGTCGCATTCAGTAATATTTCAGCTATACAGCGACGATCAATCAAAATTCTTGTCTAAGTATGCCAGCAAAACAAGATAACAACCCAACGATCTGAAAGTGATCAACGCAACACATTAAAAACCTGTATACATTAAAATTTATACAACAAACCGATTTCTCTCAAATGACCTAAAATCGAATCTAATTTTACTCGACTAAAAATATCTTCTAAAGTAGCTGCTCGATAAAAAAAATCTATTACAATCTTAAAATCTATACAGCTGATCAGAATGTGTTTCACTGTGAGATCTTCGTGGCATGGAATGCACCTCGGAACTGGTACATTTTTTTTAGTAAATGTTCGTGAGTTGATCGTGTATGGTCGATTCTATCACCTTGTAGAATCGATTAGTCTCACTGGATTGACTTTGCTTATGTTCATGCAATTTCGGTTTTGGAGCAAATACATTTCCTCGGAAACAAGGCTATTTTTTTAGGAAACATCTAGCAGTACCAATATTTTACCGATTTGGGGCATATGGGAGATGACAAGGTATGTATACGGTATATCATCTGCAGGAAATATTTTCTCTGAAATTAGGCCCGAGAAGCTGGTCAAATTTACCACAAGAAAATGTAAGGCTTCTGACGACGAAAGTGAGGGTGTTGTTGACGACGTGAGAATGAAAATACTTCGTTTATATAACTTTTGATAATTGCAACAGTTTTCAATTTTAATAACTTTCATCGCTGTGTACGATTGTACGTCGGAACCGGACTTAATGTCGTGCCTACTATTTCATATATGCCTGTCCTAGGAGAAACCACACGACAAACAAAGTATAGCTTAGGTTGGATAAGCATATGGACCTACAATTCACAGGATTGTTTTCATGTACTCTCACACTAGACAATAAATCAAACATCTGACTACACTACCATCGGTTTTCATCCGCGATCATAGGGGATTGAGGTCCTTTGAGTCTAATAAAAGGAATGCAGGTCAGGCGTGGACTATATAAAATCCACCATATATGCGATATTGGAAACGCAACATGGATAGCTCTATAATCCATATATAAACAACTCAATTATTTCATTGCCTGCTGGTACTCCATCTGTTTTATGTGTATATGAGCACGAAATACGGATGTCAAAAAATCATTAAAGCTGTAACGAGTCATAATAATCCTTCCACATTTGGTTTGACCATTCTTAAGTTTATATAAACCGCAATCTTAAGATGGTCTGGGATATCTAGGAATAAATTGGCGATTCTAAGATGGTTCGATTCCAAGATGATCTGATTTCAAGATAGTCTATAACATAACTACGTGTTATCCATGGCGGTTTATGTATCAGAGTGGATACACTTTCATGGCCCGTACGCTACGTGATGTGGTGCTGTACCGCTGTGTGTACATTGTTTGCACCCAGGCGAGTAGGTCGGACTCTGATTCTAGTAGTGTTTTTCAGAAAACAGCGTTCGGCTTTGCTTCAAAGCTTCAACCACTCATGTTTGTTGAACCTCACGGATGCTTCCACGTGTATCGTAAGGTACTTGGAAACTGTTCAATGGTAATATTCGGTCATTGAGAAAAGTCCCCCTTGTGTATAAGCAAAAATAGATTGAAATAGCAATAACCTTTCTAGCTTCTGGGCAATATACTTAACAAGGAGAATCTGGTCCAATGTATTCGATTGGCCGTGTCTGATAGGAACGTCTCAATGAAGATAACCAGTATAGAATTACATGTCGCTGTGTGTTTGAGCTTCAGCGCTACGTACATTGGTCAAGTTTCCCCGCGGACATATTACCCATCATCCGTGTTAACCGAATTCCCAGAATTGAAATCGATTTTCTCCGAGACAAACTTCCCCGCGGACCCTTTAATAATTTACGAGGGGAGAAAACGTTTACCCATTGATCAGCATTGAATATATTCATGAATTGTTGAAATTGACGAGTAATTATTACAAACTTAATTTAACGCCAAAATAAGTTTAACAACTTTGTACAGTACATGCAGCTCTGTGTAGAGCTTATAGTATTGTGTAAAGCCGTACCGTGAGTACTATGTGTATTGAATAATCTCTTTCTACTCTCTAAATACTTGCACACGAGTACTATAGATTTGTGAAAATGACATTTATCCGATCTCATTTTGATTCCTGTCGTGTAGCAGTTTTGTGGCCAAAAAGACATATAAACTATAGAAGATTCAATTAAGAGAACTGTGATTTGGATTCGGTGATATAATTTCTTCATTGGAAGAGCCACTCAAGCTAGTCAATATATCAATCGACGGAGTTGTGAGCAGTCAAGAACGATCCCGAAGCAGTGCGGTAAAACAGATTGAATCGCTTGCGATATTTTTTCAACAACCCATAACGCTCAAGCTTTTCGTCACATGTTAGCTCAGTGTCACATAATATTGAAGTGGCAGCGTCTACAATTATTGTCACTTGACCATTTTCATTTGGATGTTCTCGATTCTTACGACGACGTCGCGAAAATGTTCGGCAAGCACTTTCGTTCGACGAAGACCGATGTAGTTGCTTCTGACAGAATGGGCTAGGTGTGCGCCGGTCATTACTTGTTGAGCCCACGTGCTAATAACACAAAACTGGACTCTTTACCGTACTCTGTCTCATCTCCATGGAATTCATTGCCACCAGAATTGAGAGTGACTGGTGATTTTAGATCGTTTAAATCTCTTTTTACAAAAATGAGATCCGTATTGCTGTAGCGGCCATTTAACGATTACAAATATAAGTTCTGTTAAACAGCACACCTTCATCTTGGATTGAGATATTTTATGGCACAAAGCTGCAAATCTAACATTGCCAGCATATATCTACAGGCAAACAATAAACACCATACATTTTTGTTCCTGAAGATGGTACCCGTCAGTGCCCTAGCGCTTGAACTTTTGAAAAGACCATAATCATTTTAATTTGACCTTTTCGACTCTCATGGTAACGTCACGAAGGTGTGCAACAAAGATTTTTTGGTGGATGAAGTCCGATTTTGTTGCTCCTCACAGAATCGGCTAGATGTGCGACAGCCATCAGTTCATGATCCCACGTGTTAATAAAAAAATCTGGACTACATTCTTTTCGGTACTTTGATCCATCTCTATGGGATTCATTGTCACAAGAGATGGTAGTTTCATACATTCTGATGAGCCGCGTCTGTGATCGATGCTGAACATGACGAATAATGCACAGTTGTGAAATCTTTGAAAAGCTAAAGGATGAGATACTGACAAGTCAATTTTGTTTTCTGACAAACATGTATTTCTCCCCCAAAAGTATGTTGTCATGTACCTGGTTTCAAAAGGTTTCAATAACATAGAAAAGATGACCAAGGTTCCAATTTCCTTTACTATGTTGACTGAAAAAATCCTGTGGCAAATTCTGGAAAACAAAATCGAATAATGAATTTCCATCATTCCCTTCTCGACACCGCTATCTTCCCAAGCGATGAGGGAGTGCCATTGATGATGAGGGTTCATTCAATTATCGTAGATGAGGCATGGGCCTTTGATAATCACAATTGTAATACCCTCAGCCGAAGAAGACTAGTACCCCACTCAATTGCCTTCTTTGAGTATGGATTTAAATTAACATGTGTTTATTTATCGCGGTGTAACTGCTGTCAAATGTCAATACATATCGCGGGGACCTAGCAAAATTAATGATCATATCGCGTGCTATGACAAGACGGTGGCAGACAGATTTTCCCCATTTCTTTCGTCTTTGATTGACTCGAACCATCTTAAACGTTAACCTTTAGCTGAGGGGGTAACAAGTGTCTGATGTCTCGTGCACAAGAATAGTTTAGAAGCTAGAGTCTCGCCAGCCTGAGAACCAATTCAGAGATGGTCGATGAATTTGGAGGGGACTCCAATAGTTTGCCGTTATCATATTATAAATATTTTGTGATTGGTTGTATTAAATGTAAAACAATGAGTATGCGAACAAGAAACAGCATTATAACTTGATTATTGTTTTCACTGATAAATGGTTGCATCCTACTGTGGAATAAGTCAGCGACAACACCTTGAAGTTATATTGGCTTAAAGATGAGTACAACAGAAGCTATATTAGAGCTGAATGATAATTATAATTTTAGTCAGTTGATGTTGAACGCCAGACAGAAATAACCCAGAGCAACTTGAATGCAAATATACTGTCTATATAAATGTGTAATGCTGTCGACCACCATGGAGATCTGACAACAGGATAAATATTGCTATTCAGTCCCTGACAATATGTTCTTATCTAAATAGTTCACATTGCAAAGCGAAAAACGTAGCACAGCACTTTAACCCTACCTGGCCTTGGGGGGGGGGGGGGGGGATGGCCCCCTCTAGTGCGTCATGTAATATTCAGCCGTCGTCCATTAAAATTTCCGCGTCCATAATCCAACGTGTATGGTATATGGTGACCTGGCCAAATTATTGATGGTTTCGCATGCTATGATATCTCGGTTGTAGATTTTTCTCACTTCTTTCGTCTTTTTATTGATCCAAAAGATCATCTTTAGCCGAGCGGGAAAAGTATCCCCGAAAAGAACGGTTTCGAAATCAGATTGTTTCCATACTTGAGGGTCAATCCTGAATGATCGCTGAATGTAAAGAATCCACCTGGCTGAATGAGGACGAGATGATCAATTCTAAATAGTTTTCCTAGTTTTGGATACATGGACAAATCGTGTGACAAGGCTAACAGAACTCGAAGCTCCTTTTGCATGGTCAAGTGAATGTATTCCTTTGGAGGTGTACTTATTCGTTGAAGAAAAATATTACTGCAGAAATCCCTCAAACTTATATAAAGATATAGGCAACAAATTATTTTGCCATTCTATGAAAACTTGATGAGTTTACAATTAGCTGAAAAAAATGAACAGCTTATCTGGTCAATTCCTGGGTTCCATGGTTCAGATCAGCGCAAAAGACCTAGTGAAGGTACCATGCTGAGAAAATGCATAATCATACATTGTTCTTTAGATACATACTAATTATACTTTTAAATTTAACGATGCAGCGATAGGTTTCCTAGGCGTCCTACTATACACAAACAATTAATAATTTGTTGGTATGAATTACCGTGGCAAATTGAGTGTATTTAATATTGATATGATGCCAGATAACGGTACAAATTTAGCCGGTTAATGATGGGGTGGTCCTATATTGATTCACCAGGATAATTTGCTCGGTGTGTATTGGACGTACTCATCATGTTGTCTATACAAATAACGGGGAAAATATATCCTGTCAAACCGTTGAGCAGTTAGTACTTTCTGCGCGTCATATTCTAGGCAAATGTAACACATATATCATCTTAAGAGAAATAATAACAGTTTTTTGAATTATATGCCATCGTATAACGGTGAACTTGATCGAGCCAAACGATACATCTTCACTGATATTTTTAAGTGTAGGGTGTGTTTTATTTAGATCCATTTCGCAAATATGTGATTATTCAATAAATAATTCCTTACTGCGCTGGAATTCCGTTTGTCACATATTTTTCATTCAACATCATGGTCACCATCTTAGGTTTCAAGATGATCTAGAATTTGAAACAAAAACGCCGATTGAGTTGCGAGCAGTTCTACGTGCAAAGATTTCACTTCCCTACTCTCCTTTATGCTAACCATCGTTATCTCTGTTGCCAATATGATCATACATGGTGTCCGACCAAACGCACATTAATGTGCCATACATATAGATAACTGAGGCAAATTGGGACTTCTGTGTGCCTATATATTTATGATAACTGATAATCATGGTATTCAGTTTGCAATTATATTGAGGGCAGCGATGGTAATATACCCTTGACTGAGCAACTAGCCCTGGGTTCTATGCAAGAGTACATTAATCATGACAAAGGTTGTGATAATGTATGTACTGTATGAGAGTCTATAGGGTGGTGATATGAAGGAGTTCCATCAGGTATAATATAACCACGGTGTTAATAATTGACTGAATCACAATCAATCCTTAAAAACCGTAGGATTCCCGAATTTGAGTGTTTGAATCTCTCGCTGTCGGGTTACACCGTATACGGACACTAATGGGTTCATGCTCGGTTTTAGCATAATGCTTTGTTTTCTGTGTTTTTCTTTTAACACAAAGTTAACACATCTTAACAGAGATCTGCAACCCCTCTCGATGAGCACATCAAAGACTGGAATCGAAAAATAGCAATCTGGCTCCAGGTGATAAATTTTCAAACGTCATTTCTGTATTTCAGCCACGCTTTTGCTGCATGTGGTCGTATTCAACGATGTGAGTAAGATATCTTTGATCTTATCAGACAGAAAGAGGGAGCTTTTACCCCATAAGTCTATCGTCGACGAGAAGTATACACGCATACAAGGTCGTTCTTGAGAGAAACAGCCAACATTTTTCAATTTTGCAGTTACAAGTTTATAAACATCTTCGAATTCACTTTCGCTCTGACTGATAGTGGTAGCTGATGAGACATTATAAGACACGAGCAGTAACATCGTATAATTAACTGGCATCATATACAGCTTCAACACAGTTTGTGCTTTTGAAGAGTTCAAACTTTGTATAAGAAACAGTGTCAAACATAACAGAGATATTATCTCTTGAGACATGAACAGTTCCTTGAATCATTTAACACTCTGTAAGCGGCAAGCTTATCAATATTATCATCACAGTCAGCATTTTGTGTTTATTCTCACCGAACGCTCTGTGATTCATGAATTTGGAAGTGCTGAGAGTACTGCCGTATGACCGCCAGACAAAGGATTAGAATACCACTTGAAGCGTATTCACTTCACACTTCATTCAAGGAATAGCGGCGCAATCTGGTACCATCCTGATTGGACCCTCGACACCTCGACCTATCATTATGTACTCGAACGCGTTTGCCTTTGTAACGAAGCGCCTCCGCTTTACCAATAAAATTGTACTGGACTCCCAAAATGCAGAAAACACCATTAAAAGCTAGATGCATAGCCGGTTCCAGAGGTTTTACAAGTAAACTGTTTGTCCACTTTGTTAACAGTCTTGCAGCCAGTTGAATCATTTTGGGGCAAATTACTGTGCTGCGATTTCAAGACATTCAGATGACGAATGCATGTGGATACTTAAAAACTCAAAAAGTCTTGCGAAAGAACTAGATGACAAAGGACTCATACTGTAAAAACCTATATTTACTAGGGACTTCTCGACCCTCCACACTACTATTCCCCAACATGACATCTTTTTGCACCTTATTTCATTAATAATATCGGTATTTAATAAAACTGGTGACCGATATGTTAATGTCAGAAACCATAAGACATTCTTCAGTTATACTGCACGTTATTCTTGGGATTTTTCTTTATTTAAAGAATTGCCTGAATTTTTCACAAGTAAAATCTATGCGAAATTCGGCAATACAGCATATAGGTGGGTACAAATTGTGCACCACATATGGCAGGCCTGTACCTGTTCTCGTCTGAATACTCTTATATGCAGAGATTGTCAAAAGATAACCATTCCAAGGCCCGTTCCTTCTCATTCACCAAATGCTAGATAGACGATATGCTATGTTCATAAGACCAGGTGATAAACATATTATCTTCATCAATATTAGTCAGTCACGAGACACTTGTCCTCGGAAGATGGAGACTGTTTGTTACGTTTGTAGATTCGTGAATAGCCACACTTCTATTTTTTATATATACATTTTTTTTGTTTCGCTGTTTATGTTGTCAAATTCAGTGGTCAAAGAACCTCATGGAACCAGGCATCGCGACGGTTTACCTATACACGTAAGAAATAAACAATTGAGATGTCATATCCATTCAATTATTTTTAAGGGATGTCACTTGCTTGGTAAAGCGCTGGTCAGGTCATTTCGTTTGGCTCTGCTGGTGCCAAAATCTGAGGGCACGAGTTCAAATCTCTCAGGGGACTAACACATCCGGCACTAGTATATGTGCTTTACCAAGAAAGTGTAATCCCAAAAATAATTGAATATGAATATATGAATGGAAAATTGCACTTGCCCTCATTTGACTCAAAGTACATTATCATAAAATATGTCACTGTGACCAACATGCTATCATGAAGCACTCTTTCTTGGTATACATCCTATTTATATACCAGTGATGTACTAAGTACGTCTCCACTCAAGATCTGATTCTGACACGACCAGGCAGCTTTCAGCACTCACAAACGGACACACTGACTACTATTAATAGACATGATTATTAGTATTTGCTGGTTTTTGTTTACACGGTCAAGTTTCCCTTTTTGAGTTCTCAGAAGACTAAGCTGCTCGATCGAGTAATGGCACGCACGAATGACGTAGAGCAAACGTAGCAGGAAAGTCAATTCTATGGAAACTTAGTAACGTCAACAGATCAGTGGTGAGATTGACTAACTGTAATATGCCGTTTCCTTCATTAGGCTAAATGGTAAAAAATCACTCTTCGTAAAACGGCCACTGGGCTCATGGGTGTCGTGGATAGAAATGGAACATCTGTATCCCATGTTTAGTGTTTGCAGTTCCATGAGCTATTTCCCAAACAATTTTGTTGATAGTAAAAACAGACCACCAGAACATTCGGCACGAGATTATATAGAACATCCTGAAGTTATATGATGGGTGGATATATGTTAAGATATTTTCTGTCAATATGACGATGAACCGCCGTCCATGTTTAAGTTTCCCATTTTGATTAACTTCTGCTATAATTATTACACTGTTGACTATTGTGATATAGGTGATGTCATTTACCCGTGTAGCGTGCAGATTGTCAAAATCGAACATGGCGCCGCATATATTATTTTCTGTCATTTGTCACACTTGGTCAGTGATACCGAGTTGGCGAAAGAACATGATGTCTTGCCGGTGTGGGGACGTAGAATGTCCGGTAGAAAAAAGTGTTAGCTCCTATCTTCCAGCTAGGAGAATTTTCTCCACATTATGAATAAGTGTGCGTTCTTACTGTATATGTATATGTTATTGTTTCCTTAAGTGGCATTTAGAAGTTGGGAAGTAGATAAATAAACAAATTGCTTATCGATAACAACTTCTAGTTTATTCAGGACGACGTTTCGATACAGGTACTAGTATCGTTCTCAAGTCAATGTTATAATATATGTTACTGTGCAACTGTTTCGTGTGTAAGTATATATTATTGTATAACTGGATTGTGTGTATGTATATATTATCGTATAACTGGATAGTGTGTATGTATATACTATTGTATAACTGGATAGTGTGTATGTATATATTATTGTATAACTGGATAGTGTGTATGTATATATTATTGTATAACTGAATAGTGTACATATATATATATCTTATTATAAATATGTTGTATACGCACTGATTTGTCAGGGCTGTGGAAAACAGTATATCGGTCAAACCACAGATTTAAGATCTAGATTAACTGTTCACAGGCAACAGATTAATAATGAAAACCATTGCCATCTCCCTGTCAGCCGACACATCAGACAGTGTGCCATACATTTGACCCCTTCCTTTAAAGTTTTCCCTTTTTACAAAGTACTAAATGAGAATCAAGCCTTATTGGATGTTAAAGAAACGATATTTATAGAAAGGTATGGTTCCGAATTAAACGGATCACATAGACCTTGAATATATTTGTTATTTTGTTTGTTTAACAACTTTGTGAAATTAGATTTCATGCAATACATGTACGTATTTATCAAACTGTTGAAGCATGTCATATCCTGAAAATACCCACCTCTGCTTCGCAGACCAATTATGTTTGATTTTGATTGTTGTTTACTGCATGTATTGTACTCGTTTGAATTATCCCTTTTAATCTCTCTTTACATGTTTATTGTGACCAACTGTTTCTATTAATGTCAGCATGTTATCAAGTCACTGCTTGCTTAAGCCAGGCACGTCGTCTAGCGACCGTTGTGCCCTGTATTTGTATATATACACCAGTCTGTCATTTGAAAACAGTATTCCTTGAAAAGAACATTACGTTCGAAACTGCAGTCGGAATATAATGATGTAGAAAGTTGAGAAGGTTTTTTCGTTATTTTTCTTATATTACTGCTCCACACCAGCAAACTTCTTTTTTAACCTATATCTTATTGTATACCTGATTTTATGTATTTATATATTATTGTATAACTGAATAGTGTGTATGTATATATTATTGTATAACTGATTGCATGTATGTATATATTATTGTATAACTGAAGAGTGTATATATATATCTTATTGTATAACTGATTGTATGTATGTATATATTATTGTATAACTAGATAGTGTGTATGTATATATTATTGTATAACTGTATAGGGTATATGTATACATTATTGTATAACTGGATAGTGTATATGTACATATTATTGTATAGCTGAATAGTGTGTATGTATATATTATTGTATAACTGAGTATGTATGTACATAGTATTGTATAACTGATTGTATGTATGTATATATTATTGTATAGCTGATTGTATGTATGTATATTTTATTGTATAAATTGATAATGTGTATGTATATATTATTGTATAACTGATTGTATGTATGTATATATTATTGTAGAACTGATTGTATGTATGTATATATTATTGTACCGCTGGAAAGTATGTATGTATGTATTATTGTATAACTGATTGTATGTGTGTGTATATATTATTGCATAACTGATTTTATATATGTATATATTATTGTATAGTTGAATAATGTGTATGTATATATTATTGTATAACTGAATGATGTGAATGTATATATTATTGTATAACTGATTTTATATATGTATATATTATTGTATAGCTGGGTAGTGTCTATGTATATATTATTCTTTAACTGGATAGTGTGTATGTATATATTATTGTATAACTGGATAGTGGGTATGTATATATTATTGTATAGCTGAATGATGTGTATGTATATATTATTGTATAACTGATTTTATGTATGTATATATTATTGTATAACTGAATGATGTGCATGTATATGCTGGTGCCGATGAATAATGTACTTTGTATTACGGACGACGGCCGGCTACGGAATATAACATCTGATGCTTGTTTGAAATGAAATGAAGGAGCTCTTTCAGCATAATTCCACCAGAGTCACCACATTACTGCTTCTTGATTCAATAACTTAATATAATCCCACGTAAAAAGCATTCAGGGATGCCATATATCAAACTATCAGACAAAAGGTCTAAAGAGAGTTGAAATCGTCGGAATCGTTGAAGAAGTAGTAAGGTTTACCACAAATCAGCGAACTCACTTATTAATAATATGGTCCAGTTTCTGAATTCGAATTTCCAATCATAATCGCCAATAAACTGCAAATGGCTTTAGAGAATATATCCGATTCCGAAATATTGGCAATAATCCTGGAGTTACCAGTCCAGTAATCAATAATCCTGGAGTTACCCGTCTTACCAGTCCAGTAATCAATAATCCTGGAGTTACCAGTCCAGTAATCAATAATCCTGGACTTTACAGTCTTACCAGTCCAGTAATCAATAATCCTGGAGTTACCAGTCCAGTAATCAATAATCCTGGACTTACTAGTCTTACCAGTCTAGTAATCAATAATCCTGGAGTTACCAGTCCAGTAATCAATAATCCTGGACTTACTAGTCAATACCAGTCCAGTAATCAATAATCCTGGACTTACTAGTCTTACAAGTCCAGTAATCAATAATCCTGGACTTACTAGTCTTACAAGTCCAGTAATCAATAATCCTGGACTTACTAGTCCAGTAATGTACGAAATTGAATAACGTTACTGTTTCTGAAAACAAGCGTTCAGACCGATACTATTAACAACTATAAAAGCAGAATTTTTCATAAAGTATCTGTTTTCAATTCCCAAGTCAGGCTGATACTGCAAACAGTAACAAAAATCAGAAACTGGTTCTCTTGAGTTACCAAAAAGTAACAAACATTATAGCAGTTATCTCCTACTGTTTTTGTTGAATTTTTCCATGAAGTATTTTGGGCCAGCTTTTCGATCCAGTGTAGAATTTCTACACTTAATTAAGGTTACCTCTAGATTCCAGACATATTCAGCCTTATAACAATTAATTAGACATACCTGAAGTTGTTTAAATTACGTTAATTAGCCAGATTTCTTGAGAAATATCAAAATGTGAAAGCCATAAAACATTAACAACAAGGTATATCAACACGGTTAGAACATCGTTAATTTTTTCAGTAACGAAACAGTTAAAGTGCGAATTTTGCTACTAAGTTTGATAATGTTATTGAAATTCGCACTGGACTGTTCACGAGGAGTGTATTATGAGCATCATCAAACCACTTTGAACAGGAGTACCTCGTTACAATTCATCCTGGATCCTCTATGGCTACTGAATGTCGGAGCAGACGCCTGTGTTCAGCAAATTTACGGTTTAAGATCTTTGGGATCATAGGGGCGGTGTTATATAATGACACTTAGTTATTACAGTTTGAGTGATGATGCCAGAGACCGTGTCACACCATTCAAGATATCCCCTTGATCAATTACAATGACTACGTGGTTGAGATGAAGATACAGCAGAGCACCGAGGAATCACAAGGGATCCTCGGAATCATTTTCGGATATGTTATCGCGTGCGTCGTAGCAAAGTAGATAAAGAGGAAGATGGACACGAAAAAATAGTCGAAAGCAACAAGCAAAGATGGCACATCCTCCATATGCAGGTCTGGATAATCTGAATGGGTTTGTCAGACGAACCATGGTTAGCTATCGTATAGGGGTGTAAAGGAAATGTTTATATTTGGCTAGGCATGCACGGCATGACGGATGAACGAGCACGAGGTTAAACTAATCAATCATATCATCGATACTATAGCAAAAGCCTTCAATACCGATCTATTAGATCTGTTAATTCAGGTAGAGGGGTGTTATCAGTCATACATGTATTTTCATGCTAATTTGAGGAAGGTATTTATCGATGTAATACCTATGTTGAACCTAGCCATACACCGGTTTGCATACTATCCAGATACACCATATTCATCGAAACTGTACATGTATGTGTTATCTTTTCTGTAATCTGATCTCGATATATCTTCGTAAAATTTTGGGATCCTTTGTGTCCATACATGTCTTAATCCAGGGTTGCATTTTCAGCACAGGGAACAAATATTCATTTTAGAGAGCATTTCAATTAATCTTATTTTCTTAAATCGCGATATTCGTCTGATATCAAGGAGTGCTCGTGAATCATTCGTGAGATATCGAGAGAATTATGAATACAAAACGATGTCATCTGACAGGAAGAATTGTTTTTGTAATCACTTAGCCGTAGACGATCTGTCCATGTCCGTGTGTCACCTATCGCGAAGCTTTGATTTATTCAAGCGCGAGGGAAACTTGTGTCAGGTTGATCCTTGGCGCAGCGAAAGTGCCTGTTGGTTTTCGCCTCTACACAACATAGTTCCGTAAACTGGGAGAATTCCTCAGTTTATTGTTGCAATTCTGGTGTTCTCGTGCGAAATATCATGTTTCCTGTGCAATAGGTAAAATAATCAGGTGATATACAATCTTCATGTGTAATACATACTTCACGAGTTATGATAGTTTGAAGGACGGAGCGAGGTAAACTACTTTCGATATGAATATTTGATCGGTTTTAATGGTTTTTCAACCGTTTATTTTTTCTATATCGAAACGAGACTGAAATGCGATATCGTATTTCCTGCAGTTGTAGAAAAAATCACAAAATTCGAGAGAGAAAGATATTTGAAAATGCCTGTTTCCACAATGAGCAAGCAAAATACTAAACCTGATTGAGGAATATCTTAGACTCATGCTACAAAGCTACATAATGATTTAGTAGATTACGTCGACATTGAACAGTATCGCCATGGACTACATACATGTACGCCCTGTGGACTATTGAGAATAACGACTATCTACTACATGTTAGATCTGGGGAAACATATAACGATAGAGAAATAGATTTTAGCGGCGTTTAAGCATCGATTCATTTCGTCAGGACATGGCCAATGTCAGTCCCTAAATTTAACTGTGGTAAGTGCGTGAATAGAATATTCAGAAAATCGAGATTGACGTCATTTAGCGGAAATTGGTTCTTCAGAAGCATCATTCCCAGATTATATAAATATTCAAGCATGGTAAATCCATATCTTTGGATTGTATCCAATATCTTGGGGGAAATATGACATCGTGAGATTACTAATCATTTTACCAGCGACGTGTAATTGGGAGTTCTCAAGCTACATGTTAGGTCTGATGTCTGAAATTTTATCTTCAAGTCATTTAGATTACAGCCAATATACACAATGTCCATATCGCAATATTGCGATAGTACAGAATCACTGGCGATTAATCCATACAGGAAAACATCCATGCAGGAAAAGAACATATATAATATCAAGTCTGTGGTCCAAATAAATTAACCTCGTAATTTTGTACGGGAGAAGAATTCCATGTTGAAACAGTTAGCTTATGGTCATGTCAATACTTAGTTGTTGCGCCAAAAAACTGTTTTGGTTCTGGATTGCTTCAGATGTTTACATAGAGAAAAAAGTGTTGTTTTCATCTCGAAACAGACGATTTTGCACAAATGCGCTACTAAAGCTGCTGTTATTAAACATAATAAGACCCAGTGCTTGGAAAATACTAAGACCATACAACAAGATAATATACTTTAAATCCTATCCACTAACTCACTCGCTCACTCACTCACTCACTAACACTTGGTTTATCTAGTTATAGCAAAGGCCTGGGTGAGGTACAGAACCCTGATATCCGCGATTGTGAAGGACGTCCATACAAAGAATGCCGATATACCATTGAACATACGATATGTATTGAACACCAAGTCCGCTCAAAAGTCCTCCTCGTATGTCAGTCTTGGTCTTTGATATTGTCTGACGCGGACATTCTTCATGGGCCAAGGCTGGCAACTAAATGCCGGATATGTGGCTAGTATTGATTTATCTAGCAAGGATTTGACCCGTGTAGCAAGAGTTTGACATCTGAAGCTATCAGGACATACATTGTAAATCCTTCAAATCAGAATTAAAGTGAAATTCAGAATACGAAATGTTCGTAAAGTGGCATACTCACGTCCCAGAGACAGAGACAGAAAATTTTACATTATTGCGTATTTATCTGACGTGAATTATAACTATCATTCAATTTTAATACAGCCTCTTATCTGAACTAATTATGATAAACAATTTTTGCAGTAAGAGGCAGCCACGCATTTATCTATTAAAACAATGAAATGATACTCCAGTAATAAACACAGCTTCTTGTTCGAATACTTACTTTTAGTTTTAGTTTTAACAATTGTATGCTTCGCGTTAAGCGAGCAGGCCATAAGTAGCTTGTATTATAAGAAAATAATTTGAATATAAAAGTCAGGTTAGAAATTCTGTGGCGAGCCCTAGTCCAAAGTGAATACAAGCTTCAGATCAGTCATTCAGTAGACAGCCCGCGGCAATTGAGAATTCTATCGTGAGATAAAAACAAATCCACATGAAACCATCGTCCATACAATCTAGGTAAACCAAGACGGTATATCAGAGAAATACAATCTAGTGGTAATGTGGTATGAAAAAATCGTGAAATAAAGCTGTTTGCCAGTATTGTTTGAGATTCTATTATAAGTCAATCACGACCGATTCCGCCTTTTCAATTTGACATTCATTGACGTTTGGTTCACGGATATTTTCTACCGCCTGACAATACCAGTCTATTCGGTGGCAGTAAACCCTTTGATCTTTCTGAAGAAGAACGTGTAATACGCACCATGGCTGAGCATGATACCTTATTTTGGAGATTGTTTCTCTGTATTGCTTACAACATTGGTCCACGTGCTGATGGGGCGTCATTTCAATGATGTTTGACAAACATAACCACCATATTGGACGACAGATTTATTGTGAAACCGACCAGTCCGATCAGACATTCAGATGATAATCCTCGGGCGTACTGGATACAAGCATCCGATCAGACATTCAGATGATAATCCCCGGGCGTAGTGGATACAAACATCCGATCAGACATTCAGATGATAATCCCCAGGCGTACTGGATACAAGCATCCGATCAGACATTCAGATGATAATCATCGGGCGTACTGGATACAAGCATCCGATCAGACATTCAAATGATAATCCTCGGGCGTACTGGATACAAGCATCCGATCAGACATTCAGATGATAATCCCCGGGCGTACTGGATACAAGCATCTGATCAGACATTCAGATGATAATCATCGGGCGTACTGGATACAAGCATCCGATCAGACATTCAGATGATAATCCTCGGGCGTACTGGATACAAGCATCCGATCAGACATACAGATGATAATCCTCGGGCGTACTGGATACAAGCATCCGATCAGACATACAGATGATAATCCTCGGGCGTACTGGATACAAGCATCCGATCAGACATTCAATAGACAGACCTCGTCAATAATGAATACAACTATCAGACCAATGCGCCAGTTGACCACAATCATCTAATTTGAATCCAAGAGTCAGACCCTCGTCCACAGTGAATGCCCAAATGATGGCGAGGTTTTCTAAGATAATAAAGTAAAACAATTGCAGTTCCTCAAATGTCCGTCTCGATGTTATCAAAATCGAAGTGCCAATCTTAAAATTCATCGGCCATTCCTGGATTGGCTCTCAAGGTTGGGAAGCATCTAGCTTCTACACTGTGATTGTGGACGACACACAAGAAACTTCTCTCACCCGCTGAGCTGAAGGTTATCATTAAACATTGATCGAGTCTATCGAAAGAAATGAGAAATGTCTGTAAAGCACTGTATCGTCGAATCACACGATAGCCTCATTAATTTTGCCAGGTCACTAGGAGATGCATTGATATTTGTCAACAGTTACACCGCGATATAAAAACACACTCCATTTCATCCACATTCTTAGAAGGCAGGGTACTGAAAACGTGTCTCCTTTGAATGAGGTTATTAAACTTGTGATTATCCAAGGCCCCTGCTTCATCGCCTCATCTAACATAGGTCTGTTTGTTGATTGTATGCAACTGAAACCATATAAGTTTTTGAATGACTGAATACATGCTTGAATACACGGTAGTATTATGTCCGCGAGAACAACATCAAAATTTACCTCTAAATGTTGCTTTCATACTTTCCCACTATTTTCTAGCGAGCAATATTTGTTAGCCAAAAGCAAGCCGATCTATAAAAATCTTTTTTTAACCATCCCAGAGCTGTCCTCGATTTTCACAAAAGTTGACAAAAATCGCGCTGTCCTATATATAGTAGGCGTCAGATCCGACATTCAGTATTCAGCCGTTGTCCGTAAAAGAATTTCCGCGTCAATAATCGAAAGACCTATTTTGTAGTTAGTACCAACGCCAACTGTGTATGAAATAAACATGTTAACACACAAGATGATTTTCTACAAGATAGAAGAGGTCAACATATTTCTTTGGTGTCAGCTGATGTTCTTTACATAAACTCCTGATCATTGATCATTATTCTTTATCAAAATGAATTTCCATGTCGTTTTCCAGAGAAAGTATAGCAGTCACGCTTTGATTATGCCTGTTCATTTGAACACTTTGGATATATAAAACACATGATATTCAAACGGCCCCTAGCCCCGGGATAAACATTATTAGACTCAAGTTACCAATCGTTATGCCAGAGATCCTGCTCGCTACGACTGTAGTTTGCCGTCAGTGTACGATATTTATCACATAACTAGAGAAACTATGTACTGGAGGCGCTTGGTGGTATTTAGCCTTGTTTGACAAGGTTATCCAATAATATTCTATGGCGTTGATTAAAATCGTCACATTCTGCACTTAATCTAGTAAATTCTACCCGGAAAGATATGTATACGCATTGAGGAATAAGGAATGAGAGTTTCCTTTAAAGTCGACTTTAAGAACGGTAAAACAATAGCTCACAGATAAGCTATTATCACCGACATAAAAAGACACACTAAAAAATCAACAATTTACACAATAAAACTACGCAGACATATTTACAAGCACAAATATCTACGAATATCCAGATTACATACACGCGTGCATATATAACACATATGTATTATAGAGTAAACGTCAGATAAAAGGCTCTCTTCTCAATTTAAAAATTCAGAAATTATCGAGGAATATCTACATTACATACACACATGCATACAGAATACACATATATCACAGTTGGAGTAAACTTAAGATGAAACACGATCTTCTCAATCTAAAAATTCAGAATAAAAATCTGTAATCATACGTGCAAAATCATTCAGACTAAAAAGGCCCTTTGAAATATTGCTATCCAGAAAAGGGTAGCTAACTACATGTATGTCAAAATTGTAATCATCTCTTATGTCGTCGAGTCAACGTGAGAGAAATCACTCATGATTCTGATAGAGGTATGCGTCCAGATATGATGTTCCATCTGGGCTATAGTTCACTTCAAATTCAGTGAAGGGGTTGTATGTGGGTTGTGAAGGGCAAAAGCGTCCGATAGGTCGAGCTCTCGAGGGTACAATCATGATGGCACCAGATTGTGACGTTATTCCATGAATGAGGTGTGAAGGGAATACGTCTAAGTGATATTCTAACCGTTATGTCTGACAACTCTCCCAAATCCACGATAGCAGAGCGTTCTTCGTATGAAACTACATGCATACACCAGCAACTGAATTGTTTTTTTTACTTTAAACTACCAACAGATAAACAAACACAAATACTGACTGTGATGATGGTATTGGCAAGCGGACAGCTTACAGAATATGTTATATTTGGTACGATTTCTTAAATAAAGTTTAAACTCTTCAAAAGCACAAACTGTTTTAAGCTTTCTATAATGCCAGTAATACAGCACACGATGCCTTACAATGAATGTCTCATCAAATACCACTTGTCAAAAGCAAAGCTAGTTCGGAGATGTTGATTAGCTTGTAATTGCACCATTCAAAACTGTCAAATGTTTCTCTCAGGAACTACCTTTTACCTCTGGGTGCCTTTAACCGTATGGGGTAATTGCTCCCTCTTCTGGTCTGCTAAGATCACATCAATTATATTATCATAGCCCTTAGATGCATGTATCTATCTTGGGCCGTGTAGTCAAATCGTTCAAGGCGGCCACATGAACTTGCACAGCAGAAGCGTGGCTGGAATACAGAAATGATATGTTCGGCTAAAATACAGTAAGAGTATCATGTTTTGGAAGCATATGATCCTTTATCGCCGCTTTTGTTACCCCAACCATTGCATGCTGTGGCAATTCTCGTAATTGTGAGCTCGGAAATCCTTCACGACCATCGACAATTTTAATACCATCTAGAATTAGATTGCTATTCTTCGTCTCCATTCTTCGATGGCCTTCATTCAGATGAGTTAACTTTGTGTTTTAATAAAGCATTATTGTGCATGACTCCTTCACTGCGTGTATACCATGTATATTGACTGTGGAAGGTTCAAACTGTCAATTGTGAGAATGCTATACAATTGAATCACAATCAGTTATTAAAACCGTAGGTATATTTGATATGACGGAACGCTTCCATATCGCCACCCTATAGACCCTTATACAGTACATGCATTATCACAACCTTTCCATGATTAATGCACCCTTCGTAGAACCCAAGGCCATTTGCACATTCAACCCCGATGGGTATATTCCGGTCGTTGTCCTCAACATAATTTCAAACTGATTACCATGATTATCTGTTATCATAGATATATAGGCACACAGGAGTCCCAATTTGCCTCAGTTATCTATTATTTTTCCCACCTCTTGCATATCGCTCCAATCTATATGTATGGTAAGTTAATATGCGTTTGAACGAACCCCTCGACCACAATGCGGCAACGCTGAAGTGCGCATATCTGGTTCGATGTATTTGCTGTATGATCATATTAGCAACAAATATAAGGCTGGTTTAGCACAAAACGAGAGTTGGGAAGTGCAATCGTTTCGCATGGAACTACTCGCAACTCAATCCGCGTTTTTGGTTCAAATTCTAGATCATCTTGAAACCGAAGATAGTAACCGGGATGTTCAATGAAAAAACAAATGTTACCAATGGAATTCCATCGAAGTAAGGTACTGTTTATTGGAAATCACATATTTGTGAAATAGATCTAAATAAGACACAAAAGTACATAACGTCGTACACGGCATTCTATCTTCAGAAGTATCATGATGTACCGTTGGGCTTCATAGAGTTTACCGTTAAAGGATAGCATATCATTCACGAAACTGTTCTTGTTTATCCTAAGATGATATATGTGTTATATTTGCCGAGAATATGACGCACAGAAGGTACTAACTGTTCAATGGTTTGACTGGATATATTTTCCCCGTTATTTGTATATACAACAGGATGAGTACGTCCAATACACACCGAGCTAATTATCCTGGTGAATCAATATGGGATCACACCTATCTTCAAACGGTTAAATTTGTGCGAGAATCTGGCATCATATCAATATTAAATACACCCGATTTGCCCCGATCATTGTCATGCCGTCAATTTCATCTGACGACGATACAGCTCACTAATCCCCAGTGTACGAGTTGTCACAGCGACACAGCTCACCTGTTACCAATATACGAGTTGTCAGAGCATTTCCATCATAGCTCTCTAGATTTGTATCTAATACCACTTATGCCGGTGCTAGGGGCCGTGTGGTCATGTCATCCAAGTTGCTACATGAACAGGTACAATAAAAGCGTGCCTGAGATACAACACATATCACGAATCGTTAGATTCTTAGTATGTGCTTTAGAATAGGTTAACCAGAATACTATACTGTGAAGTCATGCGGCTCTGTCAGTATGTCGGCACCTCTTCCCACTTCCCTTATGTGTTGTAATTCATATTTACAACTTATTAGTTGTGTGTACTAGGATACGCATCGTTAAATTTGAAAGTATACTTTTATTCGCCAGCGAAAACCAATTAGCTCTGATAGTAACAGCGAATAAATAGCAATACCAATCTGATCCATTCCGAAAGGAAATCAATATACTGACTGACCAGATTATACAGTTAGATCTACATGAATCTATCTTTACACTACTATTTTGCCAATTAATTGTCTTGAATATATTTTGTGTCGAGAATTTCCGTCACATATTATGGTTTTCTAGGAAGGAAAAATGCTGCGGCAAATCTGTCGGCAATTGAATACATCCACATATCTGTAGAAAAATACAATACAATAAGTTTAGTGCACCACTCGTAAAACGCTACAAGTATGGCAAACAATATAAATACTATTGTTCTATAGCAACGTAGTAATTATTAGTTAGTATGGATTTAAAGAACAATGTATGATTTTGTCAGAGTGGTACCCTCACCAGGTCTTCTGCACTGATCTCAAATATGGAATCCAATAATTGACCAGCTATGCTGTTCAAGCTTATTGTATAAGTCAAATGTCATGAAATAAGTTTTCACAGAATTTCAGAATAATGTGTTGCCTATTCGTTCATATAAGTTTGAGGGATTTCTGCAACAATATGCTTTCTTCAACGAATAAGTGCACCTCCAAAGGAATGGATTCGCTTAACCATGCAAAAGGATTTTGAGTTCTGTTAGCCTCATGACACGATTTGTTCATGTATCTAAAACTAGAAAAAAACTATTCAGAATTGATCATTTTTTCAACCATGTGAATTCTTTACATTCAGCTAACAATCAGGATTGGCCCTCAATGCGGAAAACAATCTGACTTCGACACCATTCTTTTCTGGGATATGTTTCCCGCTCAGATATCGCTAAACACTATTTGGGTTAAAAGACGAAAGAATTGGGAAACCTCCATAACCGAGTTATCATAGCACGCGATAACAATAATACTTTGGCCAGGACACCACTAGATGTGTTGACATTGGGCGACAGTTATATCGAGATGAAATTGAAAGATCGTACACGCTATTTTTATCGGTATATAGAATTTAAAGGATAATGGTACAAGGATAAATGATTTTTATCCACCAGACGGTTTTAAAATTGTGAGTTAGGAAAGCGTCAATATTCCAAACGCATGTATCTTTATTGTGTACATGCATCTGAAATCAGATAAACCCTCAGTACCTTTGAAACTCCTTTGCAATGATACCATGGACGGATAGCAGTTTTTTTTCTCAGAAAGAGCAATAATAGCGACATTTGAACGTGATCGTTTTTATATCTTTGGTATGCAATTAGAAGTCGGCGTATACAACACAAGGCTATTCTATGGATAACAACTTCTTTATTGCTGTGAAGCCAACTTTTTCAAAGCTAATGAACTACATGGTACAGATGAGGGTATTTATAACAATGAATAACAAGCTAAAACATGTCACAAAACAAACATAGTGTTGTGATCGTTTTTCTTTTTTTTCATGAATACTATGATTTGTTTTTGATGAATTTGGTGCCAATGCTGTAATATGAATTAGGTCTTTGGATTATGGACGCGGAAAATCTTTAATGGGCGACGGCTGAATATTGAATGACGGACTGGACGCTTGTATTCTGATGTTAACGTAACTTTCCATATTCCTCTGAAGAGTATATCTGTGCTACGTTTTTCACTTATGCAATGTGAACTATTCAGTTAAGAACATATTGTCAGAGATTAATTGCAATATTATCCTGACCCATCCTGTTGGCAAATCTCCATGGTGGTCGACGGCATTATACACTTATAAAGACAGTATATTTGCATTCAAGTTGCTCTGAGATATTTTGGCCCGGCGTCTCACATCAACGGACTTAAATTATAATTATCATTCAGTTAATATGTTTTATTCATCTTTCAACCAATATAACTTCATGTTATTTTCGTCAACTTCCTCCGTATTAGGAGATGCAACCATATATCCGTGATAACTATGTAACGATAATCAAATTATAATGTTGCCTCTCGTTCGCATACTCATTGTCTGACATTTAATAGAATCAATGATAACTGTAAACTATTGGATTCACCTTCAAATTCATCGACTATCTCTGGATTGGTTCTCAGGCTGTCGAAATTCTGGCTTCTAAACTAGACTTCAGACACTTGTTAACCCATCAGCTAAAGGCTAACGTTCAACATGGTTCGAGTCAATCAAATACCAAAGAAACGAGAAAAATCTGCCTGCCACCGTCTTGTCACAGCACGCAAAATCATCGTTAAATTTGCTAGGTCACCGAGATCTGAATTGACATATGACAGCAGTTACACCGCGATAAATAAACACATGCTATTTTTATCCATACTCATGAGAGGCAATTTGATGGGGTGCAAGTCTTCTCCGACCGAGGATATTAAAATTGTGATTATCGAAGACCAATGCCTTAGTGCCTCATCTACAAACGCAGACGATTATAAGACTACAACCGAAATACCTTATTGAATGAACCCTCATCACCGCTGGCACTCGCTGATCGCTCGGAAAGATAGCGATGTCGAGAAAGGAACGATGAAAATTTATTATTCGATTTTGTTTTCCGGAATTTGCCGCAGGAATTTTTCAGTGAACATAGTGAACTGAGTAAACGAAATTGGAACCTTGGTAATCTTTTCTATGTTATTGAAACCAGGTGCATGGCAAAATATTTCCTTGGGAGAAATACATGTTTGTCAGAAACAAAACTGATTTACCAGTATCCCATCCTTTAACTTTCCAGATGTTTCACAACAGACGAGGATCTCACAACAGACGATTCTGCCAGAAGCAACTAAATAGGAATTCATTGGCAAAAATCTTTGTTGCACACCTTCATAACGTTATTGTGTAAATGGAAAAATATTCAAATGAAAATGTTCATGGTAATTTCATTAGTTCATGCGCTAGAACACTGACCTGTACCATCTTGAGGAGCAAAAAGGCATGGTTAATTGTTTTTTTTTCATTATGTCTGTAGATTAAAATAAAAATATGCTGGCAATGTCAAATTTGCAGGTTAGTGCCATAAAATAGGTCAGTCCAAGATGGCGGCCATTGTGTGCTATTTTACAGAACTGATGTTTGTAATCGTTAAACTGCTGCTACAACAACACGGATCTCAGTTTCGTAAAACATTATTTAAACGAGCTCACTTCTCCAGTCACTCTCATGTCTCGTGGCAATGAATTCCATAGGGATAAGCCATAGAACGGTAAAGAATACAGGCAGTCTTGTTTTATTAGCACGTGGATTCAACAAGAATGACCGGCGCGCATAGCCGATTCTGAAAGAAGCAACTAAATCGGTCCTCGCCGCACATCTTCGCGACGTCGTAGTAAGAAAGTGGCCAAGTGACAATAATTGTTGGCGCTACCATTTCGATATTATGTGATACTGAGCTAGCTTGAATCTTATGGGTTGGTGAAAAAATAGCGCAAGCGATTCAGCCGGGAGTTGCAGCACAGCTTCGCGACCGTCTTCGTTTTGCTCAAAACTCCCTCGGTTGATATATTGATTCGCTTAGGTAGCTCTTCATATGAAGAAATAAGGTCATTAAATCGAAATCCTCCGTCACATATCATTTTCTAGGAAGGATAAATGAACAGTTACAGATTTCAGCTGACGCGTTATTCTCGAATAATACTGTGGCAAATCTGTCGGCAATTGAATACAATCACATATCTGTAGAACAATATAATGAAATATGTTTAGTGCACCACTCATAAAACGCTACAAGTATGGCCAACAATATAATTACTATGGTATTATATTACCGTAGTAATTATTTACAGTACAACGTATGCTTTTGTACTTTGTAAGAGTGGTACCTTCACCAGGTATTCACCATGAAACCCCTACCTTCACCAGGTATTCACCATGGACCCCAGGAATTGACTAAATAAGCTTATTTTTCAAGCTTATTGTAAAGTCAAATGTCAAGAAATCAGGTTTTCACAGAATGGCAGAATGATGTGTTGCCTATTTGTTCAATAAAATTGAGGGATTTCTGCAATAACATTTGTTCTTCAAGGTGTAACGTGTGCCGGGCCGGTCAATGAACGGGACGTAGCTGAGCTTAGTCTCGTTAAATGGTAGCGTAGAAGCTGTCAGGCCACGGTCCCTGCCGGCACTAGTCCTTGCCGATTAGAGATTCACTTCGGCCTGTCACCTTGTCTGGATCGAGAAAGTAGGAGAGTGTAGAGACAACCAAGGCTGATATAGAGTCAAATAATATGCAATAATATTCAGTCAAATATACAGGATGATCGCGAGTAAAGATGTAAATATGTACAGTTATCATATGCACGCGCCGCATAAAGGGCGGCCTGGTTGCTGGCCCTTTCTACACGGTAGGTGATCGTAGGGGCGGCCTGGCTGCTGGCCCCTCTCTTGGTATGGAATGTCGTTGGACCGATGCCAAGGATAGCGGCTCGACGTCCTTCCTTCTTCCGGCTGTTGGAGCGAGGCTATGGATATAGCGGCTCTCTTCTCTGTAAGGTAGGTATATCGTCCCCGGAAAGTCCCCTGAATGTGTCGTGGCTTCTCACCGTGGATATGACCGTCTTCCCCCCGCAGGTACGTATTTTCCTAGAGATAGACTCGTCTTCCCGCCCTGGATACATCTGTTTACCTTGTAGGTACGTATTCTCTTCTACAGGTCGGTTCGTCTTCCCACCGTGGACACGTCTGCTTCTTCTTGTAAGAATTCCACTCTACAGTTAGGTACGTCTCCCCACCGCGGATACGTCTGTCTTCACCTGGTTTGTACGTATCGGCGATGCCACTTCTTCCGTGTGATTATCTCACTCTAGGTTCGTCTAATAACCGTGATCTCGGCTGACTTCTATCCAGGCGTAGTCTGGCTTGCGAGGATCCTCTCCTCAGGATGTATCCGGCTAGATGATGTGGTCTAATATTACGTCTCTGGCAGCGAATTTGTCTGTAACAGTTTTGAGATGCTGCTTCGGTGGCGCGCTCATAGGCGCCGTAAACGGCCCAGACTGAGATACTCACGACGACCGATAAAACAGACTTCCTTCGATAGACTTCCTTCAACGTCTCAGATCACGTGAAATTGCCTCGCTTCCCCTCCCAGGTTGGTACCAGTTTTCTGTCACCCGTTTCATGGCGAGAACGCTCTCAGACAGCGTTATGCCTCTCCACCGTGAACACTTCTGGGCCCCCAACACATAAGCTGGCTTGTGAGAGTGACTTCTTCCTTCGAACTCCAATCAGGTAGATACAGTTGGATCCTAGGTATCGCCAGTGCGGTATAGCGCTCCCATGTATCAGCAGCCCAATTCCATAACCCTTGGAATATTACCGGTCGCCCGAACGCAGTCCAGCATTCGCCGACAACACTGCTGCTCAATGCCCTTCACTAATACTACAGTCACTGGACTTCCTATGTTCCCTCTCCTTCGTACAGGCACCGTCCACCGATTACACGTCTGTGCATGCAATACACTGTTCAGTCTATATGCCCAATAGAAGAGTCTAATTACCTGGTTGCAGTTCAGATCCGAAGTGATTTTCATGCTTGATCTCCGTCTTTTATACACATCAGACCAACGTTCACATGAGGTCGTGTTGCCCGTATGAAAGGTCACACTTTCCCGCAGCGCCATCTGTACTATCCAGTCAAAGACAACTCGCATCATTGTACAGTTTAGGAACGATAACTCCAACCGTTATCACAAAGCAGACTTTGTGGGGAATTCCCGACTTCTAGTTTCACTTTCGTTACTGCTGATCATATCGCCGTATATTGTTCGCACAGTTTCTTTGTCAACGGGAACATTATCAGTAATCTCCGTTGATATCACAGACCAAGAATGGACACAAATACTGGACGGTAAGTTCATTCAGTTATATACCCGTTATATACCCGTATTTTATGTTGAGCGTTGTGGCATCATGTAGACCCCGATTTCCGTCCATTTGCGGGTTGGCGTGCCCACTTCGTTCCAGACTTGCGCTTTGGTTCGGGCTTGTGTTTAGTCCTGATTCAGCGTTTAGGGGATACCAATATTCGTTACAAAGGAATATGGGCACCTCCGAAGGAATGGATTCGCTTAACCATGCTAAAGCAGCTTTGAATTCTGTTAGCCTTATCACACGATTTGTCCATGTATCTAAAACTAAAAAAAACATTTAGAATTGATCATCTCGTCCCCATTCAGCCAAGTGGATTCTTTACATTCAGCGATCATTCAGGATTGACCCTCAAGTCTGGAAACAATCTGACTTCGAGATCATCCTTTCGGAGGATATTTCACCCGCTCGGCTAAAGATTATCGCTGAAATCGATTTGAGTCAATCAAAAGACGAAAGAAGTGAGAGTTATCATAACACCCGACAACATCAATGATTTGGTCAGGTCACCACTTGATGTACTGACATTACATAACAGTTATTTCGAGATGAAATTGAAACACGCTATGTTTATCCGTATTGATAATTTACTGGGCACCGGGGCAAGGAAAAATTATTGTCCTCCACTTGATGGTTTTAAAATTGTGAGGTAGGAAAGCCTCAATATTCCAAACGTATGTATCTTTGTTGTGTACATGCATCTTAAATTAGGTAATTAAATAATCCCTCATTACCTTTGAAACTCCTGTCCAATGATACCATGGAAGGATAACAGTGTTTTCCCGGAAGAGCAATATAGAGATAAACTTTGCCGGAAGATCATTTTTCCAGCTATTATCAGCAATATTTGAACGTGATTGTCTTTCTGATGTTAACATAACTGTTTTTATTATACCTCATGTAAATTCGTAGTGTTTTCATTGGGTGACAGCCTGTCACGTGTCATTCTACAAATCGTGATGTTCAGCGATGATGCAGTCATATCTTGCCTTACCGTTGAATAAATGTCATGTACCACGGCAGAGCGTTGGACATGACATTTATTCCACGGCGACATCTGTCGGACCAAACTAGAGTTGCCTCCCATAGCGCGCGCGCCAACATACTCCCCGAAACGAAGATTGATGTCTATACGTCGGCCCGTTGGTGATAGAAATTGGTGAATGTGATTTGATAATTGAATGAATTAAATTTGACATCTTTTGAAAAGGTACGTAAGATCACCGAGAACGTTACTCTTCCAAATTTGAGTCGACAAACAAGCCGAGGTCGAACAGTTGATCTTGACACGGCGTTTTGAAATCAACAACGGTCCGCGCAGTGTTGAACACGATATTCTTATTTCACCGTACGATCCTCATTCACATGATTATAAAGTCCCATTTTATTCAAATATGACATTCGGTATAATAAAACAACTATTGCATGTTATAGAGTGGGACATCACGATTCGTCAGCTCTCGACAAGTGATGTACAACTCGCGCTGCGCGCTCGAGCTGACAAATCGTGATGTCCCACTCTATAACATGCAATAATTGTATAATATTGCTACGTTTCTCACTTATGCAACGTGAACTCTTCAGATGGGAACATATCGTCAGGGACTAAATTGCAAGATTAATCTGGGACATCATTATACACTTGTGGAGACAGTATATTTGGATTCTAGTTGCCCGAAGATATTTCTGTCTGGCGTTTCACATTATTGCCGATTTCAACTGATTTGAATCATAATTATAATTCAGTTTTAATATAGAATCTTCTTGTACCAGTTTACACCAGTATACTTTCTTTTTATTGTCGTTAACTACTTCCGCAGTGCGATGCAATCATATACTTTTGAAAATTGTGCAAGTTATAATGCTGCCTCTTCGTTTGCATATTTATTGTCTGACATTAACTATAATCAATCACATATGAAGGCAAGTAAAGAGGCTGACATTCGGTAGGCAGATTTGTCCGTCGGGAATTTTTGCGTGAATTATGTGATACCGGCAAACTATTGGAGTCTCCTTCATGTCGATAACGACCATCTATGGATTCGTTCGCAAGGCTGGCGAAAATCTGTCTTCTAAACTATCCTTGTGAACGAGACTTCAGATGCTTGTTACCCGGGCAGCTAAAGGTTAACGTTGAAGATGGTTCGAGTTAATCAAAGACGAAAACTGAGGAAAATCTGCCTGCCACGGTCTTGTCATAGCACTCGATATCATCATTAATTTTTCTAGGTCACCGCGATATGTATTAACATTCGACAGCAGTACATCGCGATAAATAAACACATGCTATTTTTATCTATACTCATAGAAGGCAATTCAATGGGGGACTAGTCTTCTTCGACTGGAGGTATTAAATTTGTGATTATCGAAGACGCATGCTCATTGCCTCATTTACAATCGCAGACATCTATATTTTAAGCCTACGAAAGAAACACCTTCTGAATGAATCCTCCTCATCATTGGAACTTCCTGGTCCCTTTTTCGAGAAGCGCATGATGGAAATTTATTGTTCGATTTTGTTTTTCGGAATTCGCCACGAATTGAAACCTTGATAATCTGTTCTATGTTATTGAAACCTGGTACAAGAAAATACAATTTTGTTGAATACTTCTTGATAGGAAGCAAACTGACCTGTCAGTATCTCAAACTTTCACTTTCTAAAGATTTCACAATTGTGTTCATCGTCGTTTGCAGACGCGACCAATTACAAGGTTTGAAACTACCATTTCTTGTGGCAATTAATCCGAAAGGATGGATCAAACTACCGAAAACAATGCAGTCCAGTTTTGTTTTATTAGCACGTGGGCTCAACAAGTAATGACCGGTGAACACCTAGCGGATTATGTCAGAAGCAACTAAATAGGACTTCGTCGACAGAACGTGGTTGCCGCGCATCTTCGCGACGTCGATAGTGACAATAAGTGTAGGCGCTGCCGCTTATATCATGTGATACTGAGCTGACATGTGAAGAAAAGCTTGAGCGTTATACGGGTTGGTGAAACAATATCGCAAGCGATGTAGTCGGGATTTGTAGCACACCTTCGCGATCATCGTAGATTGCTCACAACTCCATCGGATGATATATTCCCTGGGAAGAAATAAGATCATTAAAACCAAATCTCAGTCCTCTTAATCGAATCTTATCTAGTTTATGTGTGTTGGTTTTGCCACAAGCTGCTATACAAGACAAAAATAAAAATCTAGATCGGATAAATGTCCGCCACACAAATCTGTGTCCAAGTTTTTGGAAAAACTTATAAAACAGGGCTATATCATCAAGCGCCTCCAGTTCTCTCAAACTTGGCGATACATATCGTATGCTGATAGCAAAGTAGGAGCGTAGCGTGCAAGATTTTTGGCGTTACGTTTCGTAACCTGTGCCTAATTCCGCTTAACCCGGGGTTAGGGGCGTTACGTTTCGTAACCTGTGCCTAATTCCGCTTAACCCGGGATTAGGGGCCGTATGAACACATGTATTTCAAGATCCTCATAGTGTTGATATGGACAGTCACAATCAAAGCGTGACTGAGATACATTATTCTCTAGATAACGATTTTACAACGAAAATTATATGGATTAAGAATACTGATATTTTTGGAACACCTTACTGTCTTGCCGGCATCGTCGAAATTTCTCTCTTGCCGGAAACTAGCCTAGTGTTATGTATACTGTTATTTATTCTTTTAATTTAGTGCTAATGCAATTATATGAATTAGGTATTTGGATTATGGACGCGAAATTTCTTTAATGGACGACGGCTGAATATTGAATGACGGACCAGACCTTTGTAATTTAGAGAGTAGAAAGATTATTCAAAATACGTGGCACTCATGATACTGCTCTACCCAATGCCAAATGCTCTGCGCAGAGCATGCATTGGAGAAAACTGGTTAAACTTATTTTTGCGCTGAATCAGGTTTGTAATAATTACTCGTCAATTTCAACTGTTCATGAATATATTCAATGCTGATCATTGGGTAAACGTTTTCTCTCCTCGTAAATTATTAAAGGGTCCGCGGGGAAGTTTGTCTCGGAGAAAATCGATTTCAATTCTGGAAATTCGGTTAACGCGGATGATGGGTAATATGTCCGCGGGGAAACTTGACCAATGTACCTAGCGCTGAAGCTCAAACACACAGCGACATGTAATTCTATACTGGTTATCTTCATTGAGACGTTCCTATCAAACACGGCCAATACGTATACATTGGACCAGATTCTCATTGTTAAGTATATTGCCCAGAAGCTAGGAAGTTAATTGCCAGTTCAATCTATTTTTGCTTATACAAAAGAGGGTCTTTAGTCAATTACCGAATATTACCATTCAACAGTTTCTAAGTACCTTACGATCCATGTGGAAGCATCCGTGAGCTTCAACAATCATGAGTATGTTTGCTGGTTTATTTAGAGTTAAACCGAACGCTGCAATCTGGAAAAAAGACACTACTGGAATCAGAGTCCAACATACTCACCATGGTGCAAGCATTGTATACACTGCCGTACAGCACCATGCCATGGAACGTACAGGCCATGACCGTGTGTCCACTCTGATACATGGTCCGCCATGGAGAACAGGAAGCCATTGTTACAAGACAGCTCGAAATCAGATCATCTGGAAATCAGACGATCTTAGAATCGCGATGGCGGTTTACATAAATTCAGATTTGGGCATACAAAATTGTGGATTCAAGGATTATCATTGCTCTTTACAGATTTAATTAATTCATGGCATCTTTATTATGTGCTATATGTACATAAAATAAGAAAAATAACGTAAAAACCTTCTCAACTTTCTACATCATTATATTCCGACTGCAGTTTCGAACGTCATGTTCTTCTCAAAATATATAGATTATCAACAGGCAGAGGGAACAATTGGAGCGATATGCAAGAGGTGGGGAAAATTGACGACCACTGGCGACTAAAAAGCAACCAAATGACTCTACAGGAAAGCATCCCGCGGCACCTAACATTCTGACCCGAGAATACGGTGGATTCTCGAACGTAGCCTTAGTATCTCAACCGCGCTTTTATTGCAAATGTTCATGTAGAGACTATAAAGTATCCACACGGCCCCTAGCTCCGGCTTAAGCGGAATTAGATACGCTAGCTCGGGAGCTGTGATGACAGATCAGCTGGACATTTGATGGAGTAAACGCCTCAACATGGGTTAAACTAGTAAATGCAAGAATACTCAGAAAATCTAACCTATAATGCCCGACGTCGTACTGCTTAAATTTTCCACCAAAACATTAATTATACATAAAATATATAGATTATCAACAGGCAGAGGAAACAATTGGAGCGATATGCAAGAGGTGGGGAAAATTGACGACCACTGGCGACTAAAAAGCAACCATATGACTCTACAGGAAAGCATCCCGCGGCACCTAACATTCTGACCCGAGAATACGGTGGATTCTCGAACGTAGCCTTAGTATCTCAACCGCGCTTTTATTGCAGATGTTCATGTAGAGACTATAAAGTATCCACACGGCCCCTATAGCTCCGGCTTAAGCGGAATTAGATACGCTAGCTCGGGAGCTGTGATGACAGATCAGCTGGACATTTGATGGAGTAAACGCCTCAACATGGGTTAAACTAGAAAATGCAAGAATACTCAGAAAATCTAACCTATAATGCCCGACGTCGTACTGCTTGAATTTTCCACCAAAACATTAAACCTACATATATTTGTCGAGAGACAATGACTATTTTATATGGAATTTAGCGCAACTCGTGTTGCTTCCCAAATACCGCATATATGAAGTATTTTATATACTCTAGATCTATGCCTGGTTTCTTCCATTCATTAGGATCAAATCAGCTGGCCTTGGCACTCAGTTCCCGATGATCGTTGGATAAAGCGGTACGATAGACTCTTGGTAATTTGCGATATATTTGCCCGATATTTCGTTCTAGAGATACGCCGCCAGTAGTATGTAGTACCCGAATTGATAGAATAGCGCCTCACTGCGCATGCGTGTGACGTCATAAGTGTAAACAATGTGGCGGTATTGGGGCGTATTGGGGCGTGTGCGCATGCGTGATGTGTGGGAGGTGGGTTGTACCCACCTCCCACATTTGTACCCACCTCCCACATTTGTGGGAGGTGGGGTGGGGTTGCACCCACCTCCTGCCATTATTTTGGCACCCCCACCTCCCACATTTGTACCCACCTCCCGACATTTAGTTTGTGGGAGGTGGGTTGTACCCACCTCCCACATTTGTACCCACCTCCCACATTTGTGGGAGGTGGGTTGTACCCACCTCCCACATTTGTACCCACCTCCCACATTTGTATGGGAGGTGGGTACAAATGTGGGAGGTGGGTACAAATGTGGGAGGTGGGTACAAATGTGGTTTAAAATCTATAAATTCCAAGAATCTTCATTATCATTTAGTTTGTTAAATCTGTGAGAGCTGTTCATCACTCATGTTCGGGCATGTTCGGGCAAAAAAAAAGTTCCGGCAAAAAAAAAAAAAAAAATGTATTCATGCGCGGTGATGCGGTTTGGCCGTGGTTTTGGCGGTGATTCGGTTTCGGGAAAAAGCTTCCGCGGAGAAAAAGTAGTCCCTAGATAAAATGGTCCGATGGGGTCGAGTGAGGTATCAAAGTGAAGGTTAGGTGAAGGAGCATCTAATGGGCTGGGTGTGGGGTTGAAATATCGTCATTCTGCGCATGCGCGGCGGCCGAAGGGTATGAAAATAGCCTTTTTGGAGCTAGGGGAGCCCCTAAGGGTCCGATGGGGTCGAGTGAGGTATCAAATTGAAGGTTAGATGAAGGGGCATCTGATGGGCTGGGCGCGGCGTTGAACTATCGGCATTCTGCGCATGCGCGGAGGCCAAAGGGTATGAAAATAGCCTTTTTGGAGCTAGGAGATTGACTACTGGTCCAGTGGGGTCGAGTGAGGTATCGATGTGAAGCATTCGTGAAGGGGCATCTGATGGGCTGGGTGTGGGGTTGAAATATCGGCATTCTGCGCATGCGCGGTGGCCCAAGGGTATGGAAATAGCGGTTTTGGAGCTAGGGGAGTCCCTAATGGGCCAATGGAGTCGTATGAGGTATCAAAGTGAAGCATTCGTGAAGGGGCATCTGATGGACTGGGCGTGGGGTTGAAATATCGGCATTCTGCGCATGCGTGGTGACCCAAGGGTATGGAAATAGACGTTTTGGAGCTAGGGGAGCCCCTAATGGTCCAATGGGGTCGAGTGAGGTATCAAAGTGAAGCATTCGTGAAGGGGCATCTGATGGGCTGGATATGGGGCTGAACTATCGGCATTCTGCGCATGCGCGGTGGCCCAAGGGTATGAAAATAGCCGTGTTGGGAGCTAGGGAGCCCCTAATGGACCAATGGGGTCGAGTGAGGTATCAAAGTGAAGCTTATGTGAAGGGGCATCTGATGGGCTGGGTGTGGGGTTGAACTATCGGCCTTCTGCGCATGCGCGGTGGCCCAAGGGTATGAAAATAGACGTGTTGGCATCTAGGGGAGCCCCTAATGGTCGAATGGGGTCGAGTGAGGTATCAACGTGAAGCCTAGGTGAAGGGGTATTTGATGGCTGGGTGGGTGCATGTAAAATTTTTCCTGAAAAAAAAAAATACGGAACACGGACTTTATCGAAAAACCTGGGAAAATGCCTATATGGGGTATGAGGGGTATATAGGTCGCCGGGCTTAACGGGGCTTGTCTATCAACAGAGTTATCTTCCCCTAGTTCCAGGGTGGTTGTATGTAAAAATTTTCCTGAAAAAATATGGAATACGGACTTTATCCTAAATTACGGGAAAATGCCTACATGGGGTATGGGAGGTATAGCACCATCCTGGGAAACGTACTTCTATACATTTGCGGTAGGGTTGTGGGGTCTCGTTTTACTCGTCTCGTCATTTAGAACATGATAGGAAGTGTCCCCGTGCGAATCGGTGAAATTTTTGAAAAAGTACGATATAGCCTCATATAGTCCCATACTGAGGGTATAGGACCGATGTTTGTCCCCCTGGGAAACGTACTTCTATACATTTGCGGTAGGGTTGTGGGGTCTCGTTTTACTCGTCTCGTCATTTAGAACATGATAGGAAGTGTCCCCGTGCGAATCGGTGAAATTTTTGAAAAAAGTCACCGAGCCCCATATAGTCCCATACTGGGGTATAGGTTCGATGTTTGTCCCCCTGGGAAACGTACTTCTATACATTTGCGGTAGGGTTGTGGGGTCTCGTTTTACTCGTCTCGTCATTTAGAACATTTTTTGAAAAAGTACGATATAGCCTCATATATAGTCCTGGCTACTGAGGGTATGGAGACCTGATGGTTTGTCCCCCTGGGAAAACGTACTTTATGCATTTGTAGGGGCTTGTGGGTCCTGCCTTTTACTCGTCTCGTCATTTAGAACATGATAGGAAGTGTCCCCGTGCGAATCGGTGAAATTTTTGGAAAAAGTCACTGAGCCTCCAAAGAGTGGCAGAAACCCATACTGAGGGTATAGGATCAATGTTTGTCCCCTGGGAAACGTACTTCTATACATTTGCGGTAGGGTTGTGGGGTCTCGTTTTACTCGTCTCGGCATTTAGAACATGATAGGAAGTGTCCCCGTGCGAATCGGTGAAATTTTTGAAAAAAGTCACCGAGGCCTGGGTAGGCCCATAGGCCTATACTGCATGACTATGGGTGTATAGGCCCATACGGGGTGGACATGTTGGAGTCTAGGTGGGCCACTCATGGTCCAATGGGGTCGAGTGAGGTCTAATTTTGAAGCTCTCGTGGAGGAGCACTTGACTACACTAATGGTTCGTCCGTGTTCAATAGTCTGCGCATGCGCAGTCTGGCCGTAGTATAGAAAACAGGCATTTTGGGGTGCTATGTAGGGGTGTGTTTGGGTTAGAGATGAGCTAATCACGGTTCGAATGGGTCGTGTGAGGTGTCAAAGTGAAGCTTGTGTGGGGTAGAGTCAGAACGGTGTGTTTTTGAATGCATGTCGCGTTAATCTGCGCATGCGCAGTTGGTTGTAGTAAGTAAAGTGGCCATTTTGGGGCAGCGAAGGAAGTTATTTGGGTCGAGATGGGCTAATCACGGTTCGAATGCGTCCTGAAAGGTGTCATCTTGTAGTTCTCGGGGTGTACACTCCGATTTGAGGGAT
>JAVTVY010009981.1:0-44114 GCA_036873755.1 Hanleya hanleyi | reverse complement strand
TAGCAAATGCTACTAAGCGAGGTATGTATACGCCATATGCAGGTCCCACTGGAATATTACTGTCCAGAAAGGGATAGTTTACGATGTCGAAATTGTAATCATCTCTTTGTCATAAAGTCGACGAGAGAGAATGCCCGCTTCATTTTTATAGAGATAGAGATCTAAATAAGATGTGCCTGTAGGGCTATCTGTAGTTTCCTTCAGATCCAGTGAAGGTGGATATATATCCTTCACTGCGTCATTTATATAGCGATTATCCACAGCGAGAAGATCGTCTATATAGCGTTTGGTGAATGAGAAGGAACGGGCTTTGAATGGATCGGTTTTTGAAAGCGCCTGCATATAGTCATATTCATAAGAGAACAGATGCAGGTCAGCCAACAGGGGTGCACAATTAGTACCCATTGGAATACTTATATGCTGCTGATATATTGTGTTGCCAAATTTCACATAGATATTTTTAATGAGAAATTCAAGCAACTCTATAAACAAAGAAACATCCAATGAATGATATCTCTTGTATGTAGTCGAGCTAAAGAATGCTTTATGGCTTCCGACATTAATATATCTACGATCAGTTTTCATGAACACAGATACTATTAATGAACTTATACGGTCAATAAGGTCCTCATGAGGGATTGTAGTATAGAGAGTCGAGAAATCCCATGTGGATACACGTCTGTACGGTATGTGACCTTTAGCATCAAGTTCTTCCGTAAGACATTTTGAGTTTTTCAATATCCACATACATTCAACGCCAGAGTTCTTGAAAATAGTGGCGCAATACCTTCCCAAAATGCTTTTACCTCCTGAAGGGCCCTCGTCAATAGGGTTGAAAGAAGCTTGGTGGTGCAGCTTCTAGAACCAGCTATGAATCTAGCTTTGTATGGTGATTTATGCATTTTGGGAGTCCAGTGTATTTTTGGTATGTCGCTATGATTGGTTGGAAGACAAATACCTCTTTCCTTGAGAAACTTTTTGTGATTGTTAAATAAATCTTCCAGAGTAAATGCAGTTTGGGAGTAAGTAGACGTATTTGATGAAGATATGTCTACACTCAATTTTTTAACCAGCACCTGGTAATAGTAATATTTACATATGAATATTATATTATTCGGAGCTTTGTCTGCCGGGACTATGACGAATTTACTCTGGAGATTTGCTAGAACTTCTTGCGAATTGCGGTTTCTCAGTACTTGTTTTGCTAGGGGAAGAGAACTTCTGTCAA
Source organism: Hanleya hanleyi (assembly GCA_036873755.1). Taxonomy (NCBI): domain Eukaryota; kingdom Metazoa; phylum Mollusca; class Polyplacophora; order Lepidopleurida; family Hanleyidae; genus Hanleya; species Hanleya hanleyi. The sequence continues at coordinate 42,886 of JAVTVY010009981.1, read as the reverse complement.
TATGGCGGATTGTTTCAACGACCTTGCTCTTGGTGAGATCCAGCCAATCAGCGAGTACTGTAGGTTCAACTTTTTCTCGCTTAGACCAATCAATAACGTACTGTTCTAATGCAGACAGGACTATCTTCTGGTCCGCCTTCAGATTTATTCTTCTTGGCTCTCTATATTTAGGTCCTTTCATCAGGAGAAATTTCAGATCCTTATCACTCACCACATCAAGGTCACCAGTCACAATATGTTTGCATGGTGTATAGATAAAGTTCGACAATTCACAATCACAACTATAGCCTCCTGACGTGTATAAGTTTGTATGGTAAACTGAGGTAAACTGCACGATACATGCACCATGTGTAGTGGATGACCTCAATCTCAGTGGGATGACCTCAATTTTTCACGAGGTCATCCAGTGGATGATCTGGAAATCCTAAACATTTTGACCCCTGTCACTTGTTTAACGACTCCATGGCGACGGTGACAACAGATTCGAAAACACCAGAGCTTGTGCGATACCCGGTGGCAGATGAACACGCACATGTTCAACAACCATGAACATTAATAAATATAAAGGAAACATAGTTTAAAACAAAATGCATTTGAAGAGAAAACAAACCCATTCATCTACCATCAAACAAGCCAGGCAAATGTAGGGAACACTGAAACTTTAAAGGTAGTCCGCGATGTCAGTGTATCCGACCTCACCTTCCTACTGAAGGACTTGAATTGGGTGAAATAACGCACGGATTTCTATAAAATTTCACTGATTTTTCCATTAATATTGTTATGCGTGCTTGGATTAAATATTTTACATTCGGTATCAGCGAATAGTTTAGCAGCGAAAGTAAATTCCTAAAGTATTTTACCATCAGCGCAGTTTTTCTAGTTCACGTAACTGGAACGTGGGCGGAACGCGGTCTGCTATGCAAGGTTCGACTTTGGCTCACAAATAGAAACCTTGACGTCGTGAAGATGCCAAAGCCCCCAAAAGCCCCGTATGACCGTGTTACAGTCAATACAGCGCCATCTACCTACAACGAAAATGGTGAACTCTCACAAGTTTGATTGTCATATCACTAAAAAATAATTATTAATTATAAGACCTCCCACTCAGGAAGCTGCAGTTTTACAAATAGCCCGCGTTATATATTAATACAGTGCCCCCAAAGACCCCGTATGACAGTGTTACATTCAATAGAGCGCCATCTACGCACACAAGGAAAATGGTGATATAGGTCAATCCAAATGGGCTGACCAAGACAAACAAAAACCGCCGCGAACAGCGAAAATCTAACGAATCAACTCAAAATTTCACCATGCACAGATGCCAAAAACGTTCACGAAATATACTACACAACAATCTGGAATAATACCAGCTTAAAACCCCAGAAATACTCAAAATAACAGAGACGAAATTGCACGTGCAAATCACTCAATCTGGCTACATCCGGCGCAAATTCTGACTTACCCATGATTAAAATTGGAACTTCGACTCCTCTCAATATCTTGAGTATTCTACAACTAAAGGACTGTAGATTTGATCAACAGATTGATATTGTTTATTGTTGGTTGCCTAGTCACGTCATCAAAGGTAATACTAAGGCTGATAGGAGCCGCTAAGGCAGCCCTAGATGTAGCTAAGATTCATAGCGTCTCCCTTCCCTCAACGCTATGCCGACGACAAATACATTTCCCTGGTGGTAACTCGAACATCTCCATGGCGCACTTATTATTACCTTTGCGCCCTATTGGACCTTCAGTAACTTAAGAAAATGGGCCGCCATGAATAAAAATACCATAATCGATGTTGTGATCATCATCCCCTGTATACACGGGGTCTATTATGACGGAAATGCCCATCTTCTTGACCCTCGATTTCAGGTGATTTTGAAGCTCCATAGGGATAATTTTAACGTCTGTAATTAATTTTTGACCGACGAATGGCCATTTAGTCTGCCATTTCTGTATTTTTATTCATGGCGGCCCTTTTTCTCAAGTTAATGAAGGTCCAATAGGGCGCAAAGGTAATAATAAGTGCGCCATGGAGATGTTCGAGTTACCACCAGGGAAATGTATTTGTCGTCGGCATAACGGTGAGGGAAGGGAGACGCTATGAATCTTAGCTACCCTAGATGATGAGGTTGATCCTGTTGGAATCCCATAGCGATTACAGACTATATCTGTACTTATGTGAGACGGCTGTTTCAGTCTTTATGGGATGTTGTGAATAATAACTTCATGAGTTCAAAAAAACTGTAGGCTATACTCATCTGAACAGCCAGAAACGTTTCGATCAAATCATGATCAGGCGATGTAGAATCGGCCACACACGATTAACTCAGGAACATTTACTAAAAAAAAGAGCCAGTCCCAAGGTGTATTCCATGCCATGAAGATCTCGGGGTGAAACATATTGTTATCGAATGCATAGATTTTAAGATTGTAAGAGATGCTTTTTATCGAGCGACTACTTTGGAAGATCTTTTTAGTCGGGTGAGGGAGGATTGCATCTTGGATTATTTGAGAGAAATCGGTTTATTACATAAGTTTTAATGTGTGTATGTTTTAATGCGTTGGATTACTAAGTTATTGGCTTGAGTACTTAGAATTTTGTATGATCGTCCCTATATAGCTGAAATATTGCTGAGCGTGACATTAAACCTTAATTCTCTCTCTATTTCTCTCTCTATGCTCTGCGGTGGCAAAATGTCATGTGTTCAGACTGAAAGATGTCTGGGCAGTTGTGTAAAAAGACAGACACGAGCCATCTCGTGTATACACAAGAATTTGGTCTATTGAGTGAAAAATACAGAACGCGTCAAGCTATTTATACAGATGGTTCTAAAGATGGTGAGAGAGTATAGCGTGTACTACTATCTTTAGTTCCGAAATTAAAACCTGTCGACGTCGACTTATATATATGACCGTAGATTTCATCAACAGATTGATGTGTTTTGTTGGTTGCCTAGCCACGTTGGCATCGAAGGAAATACTGAGGCAGTTTTTTTGGTGTGTTGTGTTGATTACTTCTGGATTGCTCTCTCTCTCTCTCGTTGGCAATCTGGATTTAATCTCTCAGAGGTAACGCATGCAGAACTGTAAGCGAGCTATGTATACTGTTGGGTGTGTTAGTTAAACACACTAAATAATTTGAAGTGATATTTTCGTGAATCAACGCACTATTAAACTTTCTCCACCCATGGCTGCGATGTCTCCGTTGGTGGGGTTAATTAGCTGGGTAATATTGGATATATTTGAATGGCGGTTTCTTACATTGCCAAACCCACTGACATTATCATTAAAGCCATACGGAGACACTGACCCAAGATCCAGAATCCAGAACAGTTCCCGCTCTCGGATTTTCCTCTCAAATCCAAGGGGGAATTCTTGATAGATGGGTAAGGTCATTCGAATCACCAGTGATCTGTAGTTCGGAGAAACATGATAGATCATGGATTTCGTTATTATGCTCCCTTCTAATTACAGGGGGGCATATAGCGATCGCTTTGTGCGTCCGTCCGTCTGTCCGTCCGAATTCCTTGTCCGCGCGATATCTCGGTTAATAATTGATGGACAGGATTGAAACTTGCATGGAATGTGGCCAGTGCCTCGTAGTTGTGCAGCGTAGAGTTTTTTCGAGTTCCGGTATAATTTTCAAAAGTTATGGCCCTTTTTCTGAAATCTCTGTGAATGGGACTTGTCCGGGCTGGATCTTGGTTAATATTGTATGGACAAGTATGAAATTTGCATGATATGTGGGCAGTGCCCTACAGTTGTGCAGCGTAAAGTTTCTCCCCGTTTCGCTTATATTTTCAAGAGTTATGGCCCTTTGTTCCTGAAATCTCCGTGAATTGGGACTTGTCCGGGCTGGATCTTGGTTAATATTGTATGGACAATTATGCAGGGTATGTGGTCAGTACCCTGTAGTTGTGCAGCGTGAAGTTTCTCCGTGTTTCGCATATATTTTGAAGAGTTATGGCCCTTTGTTCATCAAGTCTTTGTGAATTGGGACTTGTCAGGGCTGGATCTCGGTTAATATTGTATGGACAAGTATGGTATTTGCAGGATATGTGGTGAGTGCCCTGTAGTTGTACAGCGTGAAGTTTCTCCGCGTTTCGCGTATATTTTCAAGAGTTATGGCCCTTTTGTTCTTGAAATCTTTGTGAATTGGACTTGTCCCGGCTGGATCTCGGTTAATATTATATGGACAAGTATGGAATTTGCATGATATGTGGTCAATGCCCCATAGTTGTGCAGCATGAAGTTTCTCTGCTTTCGGTTATATTTTCAAGTGTTATGGCCCTTTGTTCATCAAACCTAAGTCAATGGGATATATTTATTTGTCCAGGCTGGATCTCAGTCCATAACAGATTTGGACCGGGAAAATGGCTATAAAATTGTCATCCTACATTCCAAAGCAGACCACATAGGTCCTGAAGTATGAAATTACCCCAAAAAGAGTGAATTGGAGGCAAAATTCAAAGTTCATGATCGCTTCATAATTTCACCACAATATACTCCCAAGGAATGTAGGTCTCATAACCAGATCACATTTTGGGATTTGGCGAAAGCCCCGAGCGACCATCTTGCATCAGAACATTGTATTTGTTGGTCGATACTTTGAATATGTATTATGCGAGGCATGCCGAAAAAAAGTGATTGAAACAGAATTTTTATAATTACATGTAGCTAAATTAGGCCTCCACAGACCAATACAGAAAAGAACAATGGCGCAGCAGTGTCAGATTAAAGTGGAAGGGGGGGGGGGGCATACAATTGAGCAATCTCTGATTGCTTCCTTGCTGTGTTTTCTTTTTATTGTGCATCTAAAATTCCAAAGTCATATAGGTTATAGTGATATCATGCAAACCCGGTAGCGGCCCATCAGATTACAAAAAATTCAAATAAATGAATTAACCGCATTATTTCGCAGAGTGTATAAGGTACAGAAAGCTATATCCCAATTGATATCGGCAGCAGATGAGACAGATAGCATGCTAAATATTCTAAAGTATGAGCGAGAAGAAGACATTGTTCTTTCTTTATTTCACGTTGCTTTGAATATCAGTTGCAGCCTTGTAACAAAATCAGATCACGTTGGTTTAGATGGGAGTGAGGAAAGTTCTATATCATGCATAGCCTGCACATGTTCCTGCGCCTCTTGTATGGTGGTCCCTGTCAACTTGAAGGGAAGCCAGATACTGACGAAGAAGAGTCAAGATATCAAATCTCGAGTGTTGAGTACTGCGCAGGACATCGTCTATTGTGTCAGCCATGGTCAGAAATGAACAACAAAGCATATTGGGCTGGTTAGCACACTCCATCAAGTTACTCGATCAACGGATCTTTTTTAAATGTTCCATAGGGCAGTTCATTACTAGGGAGAGAGAGAATTAAGGTTTAACAACATTTCAGCTATATATTGACGATCAAACAAAATTCTAAGTATTCAAAGAAAAACAACCCAGCTATCCATAAGTAATCATTACAACACACCAGAAACATGCCCACACATTAAAACTTATGCAACAAACCGATTTCTCTCAAATAACCTAAAATACATTCTTATTTTACCCAACTAAAAATATCTTCTAAAGTAGCTGGGTATGGTTGATTCTATACATCGCCTGATCGAAACGTTTCTAGCTACTCAGATCAATATATATCTTAGTTATGACCAGGTAGATATAACGAGGTAATGCAACTTGACACAGCATTGGCTGAAAGCACATTTCAGTCTATGGACACCAGCACTCCTAGTACCAGATAAAGACTGTGTGAAGGTTACCCGAGAATAACTCCGTCGGTCTTTATCTATTGCCAAGACCCGGTCAGCTGTCTTTTATTATGTAAAATGCAGAGCTAACACTGCTATTTTGCTACGTTCTATTTTTGAATGAACGGGTTTCCTTGACAGTAAGGTTTTGTAGGCCAGTCTTACATAATTATTCGTTTCGGTCAGAATTACATTTTTTAACTTCAAATAGTAATAACAATTAGTTATTTCCAAAGAATCATATATTAATAATCAATCAACCTTTAGTTAAATAATATGTCAATGTCACTTCTTCATTTTAGCCTAACTGATTACGACGACGTTTACTTGCTCACGTAACTTTACTGGTAGAATACACGCGGAGCATTTGCGAAATTTTTAATTTTGATGAAATGTGACACCTCAAAATAGAAGATTTTGTAGTCGGGTAAAAGACTGTATTTTGGGTTATTTGAAGGAAATCGTCTTTTGGTGTGTTGTGTTGATTACTTCTGGATTGCTGGGTTGTTGACATGTTTTTTTGTTATAATACTTAGAATTATGTTTGGTCGTCGCTATATAGATGAAATATTGCTGAACGCGACATTAAACCTTAATTCTCTCTCTCCATAATGATATGTTAGCCGATTGTAATAGTAAGCATTGTGATATTAAATACAAACAAATTGTTTTGGTTTGAGGTGTCCTATTTTATATATAAAGGGGAATCCCTCTAGAAATTGTCTGTAAAATGTCGAAGTAGAACATCCGAGCGGTTTCAAACTTGAATAAAACCAGTTTAGAGTATTTGACCATCACCATTTCGCATGATATAAAATGTCAGTATATTTGTAGTACATAACAATCGCTTTCATCCGTTTCACTTTCAAATGAAATTCGTTCTCGGGTAACCATCACACATCCTTTGTGCACTACACAGCGGACACGATAGATATATTAGATGGAACGCTGGACGGTAAGCAAACCTCTCACGCGACACAAATGACGGTATGGCAACGCGGACCAGCCCCTGACGTCATGCCAAGGGCAAGGCAGAATGAGGTCCTCAACGAAACGTGTACTGGATGTACCAGAAGCCATGGAGAATCTCCGTCCTGCTAAAATGGTTATACTTCAACTGATTCCTGTATTTCGAGGGCCAATTGAGACAAAAAAATTCTGTAACCAGAACAGAAGCATACGATTTGGAATTCAATATGATGCAACGGCAGTCCCTTACCCTCCGTCTACACATAAAGCGTGTGCATCATCTATGCATGGTATGGAAGGAGGCTCACTGCCCAGTGCCACTGGGATGGGATAGGGAAGGGGTAACACAGGTCTTCGACCTATTCTGATGACTCGAGATCCTATCGTGCTTCTGTCCTACAAGTTGTCAGAACCTGCGCTACAAGTGTGGTAAGACATAGACGCCATATACCTCTACATGTGGTTGCAGAGAGGCGGCTAACCAAGACGACTATTTCAACATGGCATAGAATGCCTCCGTTGTCGTGTAAGGTAACCTCAATGCCATCGATGTGAACGGGTATACTCATTCGAAATAGTTTGCAGGACAGGTACTACTAAACTCAAGTTTGCTACAGTAGAGATAATACTGGTTTGTTTCAAACCTTGACTTGCAAGTGTAGATATGTTCAGTGTGTGTTTTGATGACAAATTGCTTTTCGTAATTTTGCCTACCCAATCGATAGCATTTGTTTTTCATTTTTGGTTCGACACGATCAACTCACGACTGAAAATCCCTGTATCAGTTTCAGCAACACCATGTAAGGTAGGAAGGGCTTTTATTAAAATCTAGCAGAGAAATTACGTTCATGGTAACGTTCGTGGTAACGTTCTCCAGTAAGTGTGTTTGAATTCATCGCAATTTGTGGCACGAAGGAGATCTAGTGCTAAAACATTCCATATTTTGGCAGCAGAATACATCATGGTCCTCCAACCGAACTTTGAATCCTATCTCCGGAACAACATACAATTGAGAGATGGCACTGCGTGACCTTATAGTAGTTTATCATAGTGGGATCATTTTCAGCCTATTTGCAATATACCCCATTTGGGATTCATGGGTAAATTCAAAATGTCTTATGTGGGGTACCCCAAAAAAAATTGTGTTTTCAACAATTTGCTTCAAAATGCCTGTTTTCCGTCAGGAAAATGAGACAAAAACTTTTATTTCACATCACATTATTATTTACTAATTTACCATGCAGTTTTAGCGAAGAAATTCCATTATTACAAAAATCGAAATATCTCACATTTTCTTGTAGCACCTTTACTCGAGGTTATAATGTCGTATTAGAATCGGTTAAAGCTATACTGTCTCTCCCTCTTCCATATCCTTGAACATTGTTCACATAAGTATATCTATTTTGTGAGATGTCGAGGTACCAATCCATTTATATCCATTCATTTGATTCGTTTTTAAACTGTCCTAGACGAGCTGCTAACGATGGATACCATTCAATACAGCTATCGTCCACCACAATTTTTTTCGGTTCTGGAAATGGGATTATAAACTCCAACGATCTAATGTTCAAATGTCACAGTTGTAGATTTATTGCATCCTCAAGGAAATATGGTCTCCGTCGAAAGCAATCGATCACAGGTTGAAAGACCCCAAAAGCATTAGGTCTGAAATCATTAATTTTGTTGAATTCTGCAAGTGTACTTAAATGGAAATAGATGGATGAACAGTTCATAACCGCGTATCTGTTAGCAGTTGCTCCCCACATTGGCAGGGAAATGTAAAAGGACAAGAGTCAATCGATCAACATCAACAGCTCTCAAGGGTGTTCCTGTATTGAAAACTGACATGAAAGCTGGGTGATTATTCATTGCTTCAAAGGGTTGTAGTTCGCGATCTGTTTAACCAGATTATCACCTGTCTAGACTGGGCTACAATACCATTCAATCTTCCTGATTTCGAAAAATACTCAGATATCCTTGCTTTCTAATGCATTGTGATAACACCAGTGAATACGTCGATGACATATTTGAATTCCAGGGCGTGTAATTTCGCGAACTTTTTAGTGGATTAGTGGATTTCAGTAATATAGTGGAGTCTTGACACTGTACGTCATTACCAGTATACGAGTTGTCAGAGAATTTCCATCATAGCTCTCTAGATTTGTATCTAATAGCGCTTATGCCGGTGCTAGGGGCCATGTGGTCATGTCATCCAAGTTGCCACATGAACAGGTACAATAAAAGCGTACCTGAGATACACACATATCACGAATCGTTAGATTCTTGGTATGTGCTGTAGAATATGTTAACCAGAAGACAATACTGTGAAGTCATGTGGCTCTGTCAGTATGTCGGCACCTCTTCCCACTTCCCTTATATGCGTTGTAATTTTTACCTGTATATGGTGAGATTCTGCTGGTGGACGTTTCTTCTCTGAGGCCCGTCCCCGGTACAGACCTTTGGTCTTTGATATATGTTGGCATAGTGAGAAGTTTAGTCTGGGTCGACTTCGGGCCTTACAGACTAGCCTTTTGTGTTAAATGCTGTCATTTTCATCTAACGACGACACAGCTCACCAATCTCCAGTGTTCGAGTTGTCACAGCGACACAGCTCACCAATTACCAATATACCAGTTGTCATAGCTCTCTAGATTTGTATCTAATACCGCTTATGCCGGTGCTAGGGGCCGTGTGGTCATGGCATCCAAATTGCCACATGAACAGGTACAATAAAAGCGTACCTGAGATAACACATATCACGAATCGTTAGATTTTTGGTATGTGTTTTAGAATAGGTTAACCAGAAGACTATATTGTGAAGTCATGTGGCTCTGTCAGTATGTCGGCACCTCCTCCCACTTCCCTTATATGTGTTGTAATTGGATCTGCGTTTCGAGGAGCTGCGCATTACCTTGTTCGCTCCACTACATTGTCCATTGCGTTATATTTTTACTTATTATTTGTATAAAATTGATGGCTGTAAATATGGACTGTTATGTGTCTGTGGGGAGAGTGGTGTCTTCCCATAGTCAACAGCATGGGCGTTGTAGAAGCCAGCGTGGACCGATCCAAGAAAGGAGAGAGAGAATTAAAGTTTACCGTCGCGTTCAGCAATATTTCAGCTATATAGCGACGATCACACAAAACTCCAAGCATCCCAACAAAAACAAGTTGACAACCCAGCAATCCAGAAGTAACCAACACAAAACACCAAAAAGCAAGCACATACATTAAAAGTCACACTTCAAATGCGTATACTTCGGAATGCTAAATGCGTGACATCTTTTAAAAGGGTAAAGAAGAAAAAGATCAGACGTAAGAAATTCGGGTAAATTACAAGCGTCTAGTCCGTCATTCATAATCCAGCCGTCGTCCATTAGAGAATATCCGCGTCCATAATCCAAAGACCTATTCCATTTCCATATAACAGTATTAGCACCAAATTCAAAAGACAAAAGTATACATAAACATAGGCTTGTTTCCTGCAAGAGAGAAGCGGTCAACAATTTTCAATGATGCCGGCAAGACATCATGATGTTCCAAAATATCGAATCCGTATCGCTGATCAGTATTCTTAATCCATAATATTCGTTATAGAGTCGTCATCTAAAAATGATGTACCTCAGCCACGCTTTGATTGTGACTGTTCATATGAGTACCATGAGGATCTTGAAGTACATGGGCTCATACGGCCCCTAGCCCCGGGTTAAGCGGAATTAGACACAAGTTACGAAACGTAGCGCCATAGATCTTGCACGCTACGTTCGTATTTGCTATCAGCATGCGATATGTATCGCCAAATTTGAGAAACTTTGAGTGGAGGCGCTTGGTGGAATAGCCCTGTTTTATAAGTTTCTGCAACAATGTGTTGTGACGTTGATTAAAATCGTCACATTTAACACAGGATCTAGCAAATGCTACTAAACGAGATATGTATACGCCATATGCAGGTCCCACTGGAATATTACTGTTCAGAAAGGGATAGTTTACGATGTCGAAATTGTAATCATCTCTTTTGTCATAAAGTCGACGAGAGAGAATGCCCGCTTCATTTTTATAGAGGTAGAGATCTAAATAAGTTGTAGCGTAACGTAACTTTTTAATGACCCTGCCCTACAGTGTTGGACTACTTGAGGCTATACTAGATTGTCATGATGTGTATGTGAACAGGCACAATTAAAGTGTTACTGAGGTATAATATACAGTTGGAAACATGAATCTTCATTTGGAGAAGAAATGCTGGTTAGCTGTACGCACCATCGAAAACTTGGAATATCGCAAAAAACTAACCCATGTGTTTGTATTTATTGTCTGCCTACTTTGATGTAGGTGATAAAAGTTTCGTGCGAATGTTTTGAGCCCTTTTAAAAATCCATGGCGTTCAAATACAATACAAAAACCAATACATTTAAATCGTGACAGATACATACACTGGCAAACAACCTGAAATAAATCAAATAAGGAATATTCGTCGGTCATTAGCTTTTTATGTAAAGAACAGGATAATGTCTTGTTGACATATAGCGGTCGAACGCTTCTTGTGTTTTTTTTTATATTGTTTTTGGTTTATACGCATTTGGAATCGGTGTTGTCATACGAAATAGATATTCCGATTATTGACGCGGGAATTGTTTATTTGCGACGGCTGAATATTGAATGTAACGCTTGCTTTTGCGATCAGCGAAGTGAAACGACGGCTATCATATTCATGTCGGACCTGACGCTCGTACTACCTGTAACACGAAATCATGTTTTTTATCGAGGAAATCTTGTAGATGGACAGCAGTAGATCGGAGTATGCCTTCGCCACACATTTGGCAATAGCCGAGGTTAAAATTACACGGTCGTTCCAAAGCAGTGGTATTGCATTTGATCAATTAGCTAACTAAAAGTGCACTCCTCGCAAATCATAAAACCATCCATTACCTTCAATCGTGATAGATTGCACTGCTTCTACAACAGCGTTCATAAATTGTTCTTTTTCATCTTTTTTGCCTGTTCACATTTGCTACAGGCTAGTAATGATTGTGCATATCAAGCGCGGCATACGAAACTTTATGCAGCATCTCTCTTATCTTTTATATGGATTGGACAATATGATTACTTGTGGGGCTCCCGGGGATCTGACCTGTCGTAAACGCGATGTCCGACCAGAAAAAGTGGAGCATACATTACTGTCAGAACCACGAATCTCTGTTATCGTTGACAGGGATATTCCTTCTGATGTAGAGCAAATATGACAAACTTAGCTTTGCGAGAACTTCTCCCGAAGCTGCAGACTAGACGTCCAGGAGAAATACTCATCTATAAATATGACTATTACCAGGTATTGGAGAATGAGTGAAGTATTTACACCATGTGATTGTACATCCGCTGACTCGGCTATAGATAACATAATCTGGGAGGGTCGTACAACGCGCACAAACGTGTTCCACAGAAAATCGGTAATTCGCTTCCAACCAACCATCAATATTTGCTACAACATTGTGCTGTAAACCAAGAATGCGTACAGATCGCACAAAGCATGACTGAATTTATAATTCGCTTGTTCCATAAATTTTACAACCAAACGTATGTCCAGGCTGTTCAAAGAAGCCATTCCACTAAGTAAATTACAACACATATAAGGGAAGTGGGAAGAGGTGCCGACATACTGACTGCGTCACATGACTTCACAGAATAGTCTTCTGGTTAACCTATTCTAAAGCACACACCAAGAATCTAACGATTCGTGATATGTGTTGTATCTATTCGGGTGGCCGAGTGGTCTAAGGCGCTTCGCTGATGACCGCTAGCCTCACTTCACTGAACCGGTGGGCTGTGGTACACTGTCTCCAATTTTGGGAAGAATGTTCTACAGACAATGTTAACCAGGTACGAGTGTCCTACGGAGAAATATCACCTGGGGATTAATGTCCCACCCTGGGGAAGAGTGTCCGTGTTTCATTTGTTGACGTGGAGATTATTTGGGAAGAGCGGGTGTGATGTTGGTTGGAGGTGAGAAGGTGTTGGTAGCTTAAATAAAATTGGCTGGATCGATGGCGTCACAGGGACATCTAGTCGGGTAGCATTATACCGATTTGCTTTACTTTCAAAACGTTTTGAGCATGGAGAATAGTTTGTCGGGCAAAGCAAAAGACTTTTTGTGGCGATTAAGAGCAACACACGATGACACATAGAGGATGAGAAATCCCACAGTAATAGTATATATTCCGTGTGGGGGAGCGAGGCGGGAGAATTGGGCTGATGACGTCAGTGCGTGACGTATATAGCTCCGAGTATCCGAACAGGCACACACATTGTCCGACGAAATATAGCACCAATATCTTGACATTTTCACATGCATGGGCACTGAGGACTTCCAATATATATAACCTTTGGTTCGAGACGACATCGCGTGCATGCGCATTTATTTGAGATGTCTTTTGGCCAAAATATCGTGCCGGTATCCATTGAAAATTCTCACTATGTACAGACATAGGGTTGTTTTCAAGACGGTATAGTCTCACGCAGACCGTTTCACTGTCCAGTGATAGACAATGCGTATTAACCCGCATATTGGCATTTGAGTCACGTGACTGGAAGTGACCTTGGTTCCAGCGCAATTGTGCTTCCGTTACATTTTGTGTGCATGCACAGGGTAAAAAGTCACTTCCGGTGAGGTGACTGACGTCTCAGAGGTCAAAGGTCAATATGCGTATTAATACACATTCTCTACTACTATCCTCTGTGTTTAGCCTTACACCTTGGAACGGTGCGAGTCTACATATTTTACACATGTAAGGCCGCTCTCCGCTACGTGACAAACTACGGTCAATTATTCGATTATGCTGTGTTCATAAATTGGGTATTTCTGGTAAACACTTACATTTACATCTGACGACGATACAGCTCACCAATCTCCAATGTACCAGTTGTCACAGCGAAACAGCTCACCAATTACCAGTATACGAGTTGTCAGAGCATTTCCATCATAGCTCTCTAGATTTGTATCTAATACCGCTTATGCCGGTGCTAGAGGCCGTGTGGTCATATCATCCAAGTTGCCACATGAACAGGTACAATAAAAGCGTACCCGAGATACAACACATATCACGAATCGTTAGATTCTTGGTATGTGCTTTAGAATAGGTTAACCAGAAGACTATTCTGTGAAGTCATGTGACGCAGTCAGTATGTCGGCACCTCTTCCCACTTCCCTTATATGCGTTGTAACATACACGTCTCGTGTAATATGCATAGCAGTGGTAGACACTATTGTGTACTTTCTAAAATACACAGAATGATGTGTTTATATTGCTCACATTCGTTTGTGTTTTCGGTACACGAATACCACAAGAGTTGGACAACTCCAAGAGGTCTCGATATAGCTCATACATTCGTTAAGTATCTTCAGTAACAATGATAGGAATATCGCTCCAACATCTGAAAGGCTACATAGAGACGCCTTGGCCATGCCCACGTAAATCTGTTACCAGCAGGCCTAATCAGGAGTGTACAAATCGAATGCGTATATATATACACATATATTACGTAATATGTGTATCGCTAGCACACATAGGTGGTGTCCGAGCATTTTTTTTCACAACGACTGTGTACTATTGATGCTTTTCGTACAGAGTATTTAGAGCGAAGTTCTCATTTTGGACTGAAAATTATCTTAGATGCGAAGGATGAAGGGATAAATATAAAATGATCGCAATATTGACGAGTCGCATCAAGGCATGAAATTAACTTCCTGTCTTGTTCAATTATGTTGCGGATGGCACAATTGTAACAAAATTTAGAGTAACATTTATGGTAGAAATATGAACTGCGTGTTTTAAGTTTCAAATATCTGCTCTTAATGAGAATGTTTAGTGTGGCGGATGGGCACATATCCGAATTACAACACATATAAGGGAAGTGGGAAGAGGTGCCGACATACTGACTGCGTCACATGACTTCACAGAATAGTCTTCTGGTTAACCTATTCTAAAGCACACACCAAGAATCTAACGATTCGTGATATGTGTTGTATCTCAGGTACGCTTTTATTTTTACCTGTTCATGTGGCAACATGGACGATATGACCACACGGCCCCTAGCACCGGCATAAGCGGTATTAGATACAAATCTAGAGAGCTATGATGGAAATGCTCTGACAACTCGTATACTGGTAATTGGCGAGCTGTTTCGCTGTGACAACTCGTACATTGGAGATTGGTGAGCTGTATCGTCGTCAGATGTAAATGACGGAATTAACACGAAAGACTAGTCTGTAACGCCCGATGACCTATACTATACTAGCCAAGCATGGCTTTACGCATAACATTTCAGATTTTTATATTCCGATAAACCAAATATTTCAGTGTCATTTCGGTTAATTTTGGTATTACCCAAAGCGTACAAATGAATTGATTAACAATAAATTAATTTTATATTCAATGGAAAACAAACGCGTAAAAGAAGTGTCAGATTGCAAGACATGTGTCTCCTGTCATAGAGCGTATGCAACTGAAATCGGTATTATAATATTATACGATTTAGTAGCGACTGGTACAAGTATTGCCACAGAAGATGTATAACAACAGTGGTACGGTATCTACATTTTCACAAGGAGCAATTATATCATAATCACTGTTTTAGAGAATATAACAGTTAACGAATCGCATACAAATTACCTTCTGACAAGAAGACGTCATGATGGCGTCATCAAAATAATCTCTTGAATCTTGTTTTTTGATTAGAGTGTGGTTTATAATTAGAGAGATACACTTGTGACCCAAGGTTAGCCATAATACTATTAGTAATTTTACCCTGGTCTGTTAGGGTTAGACTGCATGCCAATAATTATACATATTAGATTTCATGCCATATGTTGACATTGGGCGCAAAATATCAATACATAATAATAGCCTGCTTAGAGGACTAAAATACAACCACCTCTTACTTAGTAAACGCCAAAATATATAATTATTCACCTTAATATTGATTAATTTTTTTATTATTAGTTCTTAATGCTTATTGATAAATTTCTTTTATTATTAGTTATTAATGCTTGAATGTATAAATGTGTATTAAAACAAAGATGTAATGATGAACGTGTTGAACTAAATTACCCATGTGAGAAAAGGAGAAAAAACTCTAAGATAAAAGGAATAAGAAAAATGCAGTCCCAA
Source organism: Hanleya hanleyi (assembly GCA_036873755.1). Lineage (NCBI taxonomy): Eukaryota > Metazoa > Mollusca > Polyplacophora > Lepidopleurida > Hanleyidae > Hanleya > Hanleya hanleyi. The sequence continues at coordinate 26,986 of JAVTVY010009981.1, read as the reverse complement.
CTGGGTTTGAATCTGCACAATGTCGAGCTCAACCCCGCCATTCTGGATACTGACTATCTCAACATACTTACCCACAGCGCTATGGCCTCGACAGCTCCCAACACCGATTTCTAAAGGTGCCCAATAGGGTTAGTGGGGTAGGGTCAAATGGGACACTTGTATTGTAGGACACTTGCAACCGCCACTGTTGTAACGCTGAAAATGTCCGCTTGGCTAACAGTGTCCTACCCTATAAAATGGAGCGTATCACGGAGTTATGCCCTAGGACACTCCACTACTTGCTAGGACAATCCTAACCTGGAGATCCCTCATCTTCAGGTAAGAGTGTCCTACGGACAATCCTATACAGGAGACATTCTTATCCTCCACATCGGCATGGCTTCGAGCCACACTGGTGAATTTGTGAAAGTTTGCCAGTTACTTCCGACGGGTGATGGTTCTCTCCGCGTACTCCGGCTTCCACCACCACCCAAACCGACTGTGACCATATGAGTGCAAAAGAACCATGAGAGTGACATTAGAACAAACTCACCCTCCACGAAAAGTAAAACGATGAGGGGTGTGTGTATGGGGTCGGGGTATAATGCCCAAATTAAACAAAGCTGAAGTTTTGAATTTAGATGCAATCTTCTACCTATTACGTAAGAATTTCATGCAATATGTCACATAAAACATACAAAACTAAATACAACTAGTTCTCACCATGATCCAATTAATCCCACGTCGCACAAATCTAAAGAACAGCGATGCACATAAATGGGGATGGGAAAGGCGTGACACAGGTCTTCGGCCTAATTCTGATGACTCTCGATCCTATCCCAGAGGCTTGTTTGGAGCTTGTGTCGTGCTCCTGTCGTACAATTTGTCAGACCCTACGCTGCAAGTGTCGTAAGGCAAATACGTACGCCATGTACCTCTACATGTGGTTGCAGACAGTCTGTTTCAACATAGTATAGAATGCTTCCTTTGCCGTGTATTAAGATGACGTAAAATGCCTTAGGAGATCGGGTATGCTCTTTGGAAATAATATTTTGCAGAACAGGTACTACTAAACTCAAATTGGCTACGGTCGAAATACTGCTGAGCGCGACGTTACACCCTAACTCACCTAGTGGATATAACATTGGTTTGTTTTATGCCGTGACTTGTGATTGTCGATATGTACAGTGTGTGTTTTGACGACAATTTGCTTTCGCAATTTCGCCTACTCAGTCGATAGTATTTGCTTCATTTTTGATTCGATATGATCAACTCACGCCTGAAAATCCCTGTATAAGATTCAGCCATTCCATTTACGGTCGGAAGGACTTTTATCAAAATCTAACGGAGAAATGGAGTATGTTCGTTGTAACGTTCTCCAGTACGCACGTCTGAATTGATGGTAATTTGTGGCACGAAGGTGATCTAATGCTAAAACATTCCATATTTTGGCAGCAGATTACGTCACCACCGAACTTTCTACCATATCTACGAAACGACATAAAATTGAGAGATGGCACTCCTTGACTTTATAGTATTTTATCATAGTGGGATCATTTTGAGCCTATTTGGAACACCCCATCGGAGAATCATGGGTAAACTCAAATGTCCCATGTGGGGTACCAAAAAATTGTTGTTTTCATCAATTTGCTTCACAATTCCTGTGTTTTTTTTTCGCCAGGAAAACTAGACAGAAACTATTTTATTTCACATCACATTAGTATTTACTAATTTATCATGGAGTTTTAGCGAAGAAATGACATTAATACAAAAATCGTACCATTATTCCAAACAACATCAACATAAACAATCACGGGCTGGATCTCTCAGGGCTGGATCTCTCACATAACGTTTGATTCTCTGTAACAATCATAGTCGTGACGTTGCTTTATTACACATTTTCTCCAGATTTCCACTCGATAGTGGGTCAAAAGTATAACCCTAGATATTTAAAGCAATCGGTCTCTCGATTTAATTCGTTTTTAAACTCGGGCTGATCGCACCATGCAACGAACTTCCCTATAAGAGCTGCTAACGATGTACAGCGTTCAATACAGGTATCGTCCACCACAATTTTATTCGGTTGTGGAAGTGGGATTTTAAACGCCGACGATCTAATGTTCAAATGTCACAGTTGTAGATTTATTCCATCCTCGAGCAAATATGGTCTCCGCCGAAAGCAATCGATCACAGGTTGAAAGACCCCAAAAGCATTTGGTCTGAAATCATTAAATTTGTTGAATTCTGCAAGTGTACTTAAATTGAGATAGATGGATGAACAGTTCATAACAGTGTATCTGTTAGCAGTTGCTCCCCACAGAGAAATGTAGATGGACAAGAGTCAATCGATCAACAGCTCTCAGGGGTGTTCCTTTATTGAAAACTGACACGAAAGCTGGGAGATTATTCATTGCTTCATAGGGTTGTAGTGCGCGATCTGTTTAACCAGATTATCACCTGTCTAGACTGGGCTACAATACCATTCAATCTTCCTGATTTCGAAAATACTTAGATACCCTTGCTTTCTAATGCATTGTGATAACACCAGTGAATACTTCGATGACCTATTTGAATTCTAAGGCGTGTAATTTCGTGGATTTTTACAGTAGTTTACTGGATTCTCTCTTGACATTGTACGTCACTGGATGTGCGTTTCGAGAAGCTCTACACTGCCCTGTTCGCTCTACTACATTATCCATTGCGTTAGATTCTTACTTATTATATGCATATAAATTATGGCTGTAAATATGGACTGCCATGTGTCTGTGGGGAGAGTGGTGTCTTCCCATAGTCAACAACATGAGCGGTGTAGAAGCCAGCCTGGTCCGATCCAAGCAAGGAGAGAGAGAATTAAAGTTTAACGTCGCGTTCAGCAATATTTCAGCTATATAGTGACGATCACACAAAACTCCAAGCATTCCAACAAAAACAAGTTAACAACCCAGCAATCCAGCACCAACACAACGCACCAAAACATGCACATACATTAAAAGTCACACTTCAAATGCGTTTACTTCGGAATGCTAAATGCGTGACATCTTTTAAAAGGGTAAGAAGAAATGGATCAGAAGTAACAAATTCGGAAAAAGGCGTAACTTTTTAATGACCCTGTCCTACAGTGTTGGACTCCTGTTACATTACATCGTCATGATGTGTATGTGAAAAGGCACAATTAAAGTGTTACTGAGTCTGAGGTATAATATACCGTTGGAAACATGAATCTTCATTTGGAGAAGAAATGTTGGTTAGTGGTACGAACCATCGAAAACTTGGAATATCACAAGAAACTAACTCGTGTGTTTGTATTTATATATGTTTTATTCCATGCCTACTTTGATGTAGGTGATAAAAGAGTCGTGCGAATGTTTTTGAGTCGTTTGAACAACACGTGTTTGTAACTCCTGACAGATACATACACTGGCAAACAGCGTGAATTCAATTAAATAAGGAATATTCGTCGGTCATTAGCATTTCGTGTAAAAAACAGGATCATGTCTTGTTGACAAAGCCGTTGAACGCTTCTTGTGTTTTTTATTGTGTTTATACACATTTGGCATTGGTGCTGTCATACGAAATAGGTATTTCGATTGTTGACGCGGAAATTGTTTTATGGACGACGCTGAATATTGAATGTCGGATTTGACGCTTTCTTTCGCGATTAGCGAAGTGAAATTCTTTATGAACCACGGCTATCATATACGGGCCTGATGTTCGTACCGCCTGCAACACGAAATTCCCTTGTCATATTATTATCAAGGAAATCTTGGTGAGGGACAGCAGTAGATCGGTGTACACCTCTACCACACATTTGGCAATAGCCGATTTTAAATTACACGGTCGTCCAAAGCAGTAGAATTGCATTTGATCGATTAGCTAGCTAAACGTGCACTCCTCACAAATCAGAAAACCATTCATTACCTTCAATCGTGATAGATTGCACTGCTTCTACAACAGATCCCTCATAAATTGTTTTTTTTTCTCATACTTTTTGTCAGTTCACATTTGCGACAGGCTAATAATGATTGTGCATATCAAGGGCGGCATATCAAACTTGATGCAGCATAGTCATCTCTCTGATTTTTTATGTTGATTGGACAATATGATTAGGTGCATAAGTAGTCAAAACATTTGTCAGAGTGACAGTTGCTGCAATCCATATCAAATGATAGCACATCAAATCGAATCGAATGCCAAAAGTAAACAGAAATGTCGAGAAAACGCAAAGCTCTGACGTCCAATTGTAGTCTTTCAATATCTTTGAATATCTTGTCGTTTATATCTTGTTATATGTCGTTTGAATATCTTTTCATGTACTGAGTAGCCAGAAACGTTTCGATCAAGCCATGACCAGGCCATGCAGAATCGGCCATACCCGATTAATTCCCGAACATTTACTTAAACAGGAACGAGTCCCAAGGTGTATTCCAAGCCACGAATATCTCACAGTGAAACATATTCTGATCGACTGTATAGATTTTCAAGAGATTCTTTCTATCAGCTACCTTAGAAAATCTTTTTAGTCGGAAATAGATCATATAATCTGGGAGGCTCGTACAACACACGCAAACGTGTTCCAAGGAAAATAGGTTATTCGCTTCCAACCAACCATCAAAATGTGCTACAAAATTGAACGCGTTAAAAGCGTAGACAGCTTGATCTGTTGGAATCCCATATAGCGATTTCAGACCCTCCACATGTGCTTATGTGAGAATTACAAGCATCTAGTCCGTCATTTATAATTCAATCGTCGTCCATTAAAGAATATCCGCGTCCATAATCCAAAGACCTATTCCATATTCCATATAACAGTATTAGCACCTTATTCAAAAAGACAATCATAGTATACATAAACGTATGCTAGTTTTCTGCAAGAGAGAAGCGGTCAAGTTTCCAATGATGCCGACAAGACATCATGATGTTCCAAAAATATAAAATCCGTATCGCTGATCAGTATTTTTAATCCATAATAATCGTTGTAAAGTCGTCATCTAGAGAATGGTGTATCTCAGTCACGCTTTGATTGTGCCTGTTCATAGGAGCACCATGAGGATCTTGAAGTACATGGGTTCATACGGCCCCAAGCCCCGGGTTAAGCGGAATTAGACACAAGTTACGAAACGTAACGCCATAGATCTACGCTCGTATTTTGCTATCAGCATGCGATATGTATCGCTAGATTTGAGAAACTTTGAGTAGATGCGCTTGGGGGAATAGCCCTGTTTTATAAGTTTCTGCAAAAATGTTTGTGACGTTGATTAAAATCGTCGCATTTAACGCAGGATCTAGCAAATGCTACTAGGCGAGATATGTATACGCCATATGCAAGTCCCACTGGAATATTATTGTCCATAAAGGGATAGTTTACGATGTCGAAATTGTAATCATCTCTATTGTCATAAAGGCGACGAGAGCTGTTTCAAACTTTATAGGAAGCTGTGGATAATAACAAACTTCATGAGTTTCAAAAAAACTATAGGATATATTCATCTCGGTAGCCAGAAACGTTTTCATCAATCCATGACCCAAGGTCTCCCAGTGAATCATATTATGATCGACTGTATAGATTTTAAGATTGTTAAACCGACGGGCTGTGGTTCTCTCCGGGTATTATGCTCGACGATAAACCTTAATTCTTTCTCTCTCTCATATTAAATAAAGCTGAAGTTTGAGAGAGAGAGAGAGAGAATTAAGGTTTAACGTCGCATTCAGCAATATTTCAGCTACATAGCGACGACCAAACAAAATTCTAAGTAATCAATTGAAAAACTCGGTAAACTAATGCGTTAAAACAGGTACAAACATTAAAATTTGTACAACAAACCAATCTCTCTCAAATAATTTAAAATACAATCCTCTTTCACTCTGCTAAAAGATCTTCCAGCGTAGCTGCTCGATAAAAAATATCTCTTACAATCTTAAAATCTATGCAGTCTATGAGAATATGTTTCACCGTAAGATCTTCATGGCAAGGTATACACCTTGGAATCGGCTCCTGTTTTAGTAAATATTCATGAGTTAATAGAGCGTGACCGATTCTACATCGTCTAATCATGGCCTGGTCGAAACGTTTATGACTGTTCAGATGAGTATAACCAACCGTTTTTTTGAACTCGTGAAGTTTGTTATTATCCACAGTATCCCATAAAGATTGAAACAGCTTTCTAACATAAGCGCGGATAGATGGTCTGAAATCGCTGTATGGGATTCCAACAGGATCAACTTCTTCATCTAGAACTGCCTTAGCCAATCTATCAGCTTCAGTATTGCATTTGATGTCGACGTGACTAGGCACCGAACAAAACACAATATCTATCTGTTGATCAAATCTGGTGTCATATAATTGTAGAATTTTCAAGATAGTAGGATGAGTTGAATTTCCACTTTTAATTGCTTCAAGGCATGATAGTGAATCTGAGAATATGACGCTTTTTTTCTTCCAGTGGATCCAATACCTTAGCTGATAATAGAGCTTTTGCTTCTGCAGTAAATATGGAACTTTTACCTGGCAGACGATACGTTTTAGTTTTGGAACTAAATATAGTAGCACATGCTACTCTCTCACCATCTTTAGAACCATCTGTATAAATAGCCTGATGTGATCTGTATTTCTCGCTCGGTAGACCAAATTCTTGTGTATACACGAGCTGGCTCGTGTCTGTCCTTTTATATTTAGTCAGTGAAATATCTACTTCTGGCGTGGCTAACTGCCATGGTGGAGTTAGCAAGAGCTCGTTAGGTAAAATTTGACTAACTTTAATACCAGCTGCTACACGGTGTGGTTTCATACGGATTCCAAGAGGTTGAATAATCGAGGGTTTCTTTGAATAGAAATCTGCGTACTGAGGGTTGAAAACACAGTTATATGCAGGATTTGAGTGGTTCGAACGCAGTTTTGTGATATATTGCAGCGATAATTTAATTCTCCGAAGTTCTTAAGGAAATTCATCCGCTTCGACACACAAGCTTTCTTTAGGTGATGTTCTGAACGCACCGAGGCAAGGTCTTAGTCCTTGATGGAGAATAGGATCTAGCTTTGCCAAGTTTGACTTGCTTGCACCATTGTAAACAATAGAACCATAATCGAGTTTGGAACGAACAATTGATCGATATAAATGGAGGAGAGTTTGCTGATCTCCCCCCTCCCCCCACTTATAGCTGGCAACTACTTTCAACAAATCTAGAGCTTGCTGAAGTTTGAATTTAGATGTAATCTTTTACCTATCACGTAAGAATTTGATGCAACATGTCCCATAAAGGATAGATACTATATACAACTAGTTCTCATCATGATCCAATTAATCCCCAGTCGCCTTATTTCATCAATTGTAACGATGTTCATCTCCGATATGTTAATGTATTAACTCTTCCCACCCTCCAAATAGGGTTAACAGTACATGCATTTTGTTTTTATATTTATCCTAATAGGCTGGTTATTCCTCGTGCCATTTAACCCGTCATATAAGACACCTAATTGACAGCTGTCCTCCAACATTTTTTTCTCGGTTGTCGATGTCGGCTTTCAGACGGAAATGGTCTAATGTTCAAACGCAAGTCAAATTGTTTTTTCCCAGCAGCTAATATCTTCTCTTTCAGAAGCGATTGATCATATGTGGTGAAATTTGGTATAAAATCATTAATTTTGTTGGAATTTTGTATGAGTATAAGTGGATGAAAGTTGTATAACTGCTGACCTCCTGGATGTTGGCCTACATTGTCACGGGAGAGTATAAGGGCACAGCATTCAATCGATCAAGCTGCTCTCATGGGTGTTCCTACATTGAACGTTAACGTAAAAACGCGCGGTGATAATTCACAGAAGACAGTCATTGCTACATGGCTTTTTACTTTCCCATCGGTTCTAACCTAAATATAACCTGTCTAGAATAGGTCACGGTAGTACTCAATCTTCTCATATGTGAAAAAGTACTTAAATACCTTTGCTCTCCAAGGCTGTAGTCAGTGGTGTTTAGTTTTCACTCTCGACTTCGCTGATAAGTGAACCCTGGAGCATTAGACACGAAGAAACGGTACACCACTACAATCGCCTAATAGAGTGTTCATTAAGTAGAACTCCAATGCACTACAATACCCGTGATAGCTTTGCTATATGTTTATGTGCCATATACACAAACAATATCACTAAATTATCTTAGGGGGAAAAAACCTTTGCGGCGCAATAACCGAACACTGCATGACAAATGGTTGCTCCAGAACGGCTATTATCTTTTTCTTTTGGAACTCGGCTTTCTCTTAATTGATAAGTGTATTGTCTCACAGTAAAGACATTCTCTCCTTTTAGATTATTGATGCGTTGCGATTTCAAAATTGGCTGAAGTATAGTTTACATTCCTGCAGGAGTCATTCTGTTATTTGGCATGCTTGTTTCTCTCTGCCTCTGTTATGATCCATGGGCCTATGAGCCAAAATTAAGGGCACTTATACCCATACATGTCTGAATATCATGGGTTTCAATGCATGGCTGTTTAACCACGAGTCTTTTGGGCTTACCTGGGAAGGAAGTGGAGTTTTTCGCCCATTCACCCTAAATATTTATTAAACTTGGTGGTAGGATGCTGTAACAGTCCAAGCATTACAGAAATTGGCTAAAATGCAAGACGATTTTATCCTTGGTGACAATAATGCGAATAAACGTGAGGCCGCGCAAGTATAATTCATTATGGTGAAAAAATAGTTCTGTTGAAATCATTGTACGACGGACAGAAGGATTTCTATCTGCTAGTATAGAATAGCAATATTCGAGAAGCTTTTCAAATTCCCGGTCACGATCACTTTGCTAAAATAAAGCGTTGGTGAATGGACTGTCTCACTTCCTCGTGCCGCAAATATTGCCTGTATTGATTCTCACCTAAACGTGATTGACCCAATTCTTGCAATTTCAACTACTCCCAGCGCCAACTGTTCTACAGTGATAACATAGATTTTCAGTGAAATCCATGTGGACTAGTTATGCAAAGAAGCGAATCTTGTTTAACATTTCTTTAGCATCGATAAAACGCAAATGTTACATTTAACATCTAGAGGGTTGGAGGAGGGAGAGCATTTAGAAAGTGTCATTTCACCAATGCATAGATTTTAAGATTATAAGTGATGCTTTTTATCGAGCGACTACTTTGGAAGATCTTTTTAGTCGGGTGAGGGAGGATTGCATCTTGGGTTATTTGAGAGAAATAGGGCTGTTACACGAGTTTTAATGTGTGTATGTTTTAATGCGTTGGATTACTAAGTTAGTGACTTGAGGACTTAGAATTTTGTTTGATCGTCGCTATATACCTGAAGTTTTGCTGAACGCGACATTAAACGTTAATTCTCTCTCTCTCTCTCCCTTTTAAGTGCTGGATGCAACAGCTTAAAATGTTGCATTTAACACATAAAAGTGGTGAATACAACACTTTCTAAATGTTTTCCCCCCTCCAACCCTGTAGATGTTAAATCTAACATTTGCGTTTTGAGAGTGGATCCGAAATCCACCAGTCAGCCACTAACACAAACACCGTTATCCATTCAAATATAAAATCATGTATGCTCTTAAGCCAAAGGAAGAGAAACACTACGGCTGAACTGAACTCGAATTTTATTGACCGAATCAGCTGTCGGTGGCACTTGTGGGAAGTTGATGCTGGGTCGACATCGGGCATTACAGACTAGTCTTTTGTGTTAAATGCCGTCATTTACATCTGACGACGATACAGCTCACCAATCTCCAGTGTACGAGTTGTCACAGCGAAACAGCTCACCAATTACCAGTGTACGAGTTGTCAGAGCATTTCCATCATAGCTCTCTAGAGTTGTATCTAATACCGCTTATGCCGGTGCTAGGGGCCGTGTGGTCATATCATCCAAGTTGCCACATGAACAGGTACAATAAAAGCGTACCTGAGATACAACACATATCACGAATCGTTAGATTCTTGGTATGTGCTTTAGAATAGGTTAACCAGAAGACTATTCTGTGAAGTCATGCGACGCAGTCAGTATGTCGGCACCTCTTCCCACTTCCCTTAATATGTGTTGTAATCCATTATTGTCAGCATAACAGAAAAGGGCAACTTGTAAATCTGGTGGATGTCTGAACCATTGGATGTGGATTTAATGTACCCAATCATTGATGCCGTGCGCATCCTTGGGGACATGGACAGTCCTTGATTGTTCCAGGTCAATTTTAATTTTTAAATAACTATTGACCTCTTCTGCATTTACCTTCTATATCCCCCTAAAGAAAAACAATCTGATAGTTATACTTGATGCAACTATATTAATGTATATCTAATATTGTGCTATTTGGGACTGGGATTATTCTACATATCCGTTGTCCCTTTTGTGAGAGGTCATTTGAGCCTGATGGTTAGGGCACCTCTCCTCTATGAGCAGGCGGTTGGTGTTATAGACGGTGTGAGTTTGATTACCCTCAGAGTCCGTCTTTGATTTTTCCAGGTGCTGACAATTCAAACTGGTCTCGACAGTTGATTCACGCCTGAATCGACAGACTGGTAAAATGTTGCCGCCTTAATTATTTACCTTCACTAACACGGGAGTTGTATTTGCCATATACCGGTTTGAGTCCTGCTTATGATTATGGACAGAAATGGTAAATATGCGCGTAAATCTCAAAAGAGTTTCGAAAGAAAGTTTTTATGTTTTCAGAGATGTGCAACATTAATGGCCATTAACTTAGTTTCATCACATATGTTTTTCAAGAAAGCCTTTGGTTAGGACTGCCCATGTCATTCGAGAAGGATCCTGACCATGAACGGTATATTTCTTTTGGCCAGACATGGCTAATATTTGTGGTTAATACTTATTCAGGCAGATCTGGATTTTAGATGTCTGCTGCTTTTACTGACAATAATGCATACTGTGGCGATGAAATTTGGATTTCAAGCGAATCTTCATACCTGTATCAATTTAGACGTTTTAGTCTCTCAAACTTTGGGTTTGTGGTCTTAGATGTATGTCTATATACGCAGTTACTCTATACCTACACCAAAAGTAAGATAACTGCATTCTGTACAAACAGGTCGTGTAATCCCGCATACAATCATATCCAAGCTATGGAGATTCAGATAAATGTTGAAAATGGAGATTCCTAAAGTATCGTAATATCCCAATCTCTATCTTGAGAAGGACTCGTTGTCAGACTGAAGAAGCGATCTGAAATAACCTAAATGATGATCTTGTGTTAAATCAAACGAATAATAGTATGCCACAAGGCCCCCTGTATCCACCGGGGTAGTGATAAACGGTGTGCCCTAAAACTTTCTCGCAGAAACACTGGTTATTTATCTAGATCGATATACACCATTCCATGTCAGTGTAGCGCAAGGCGCGATTCCCTCAGATAATCGACAGTTAGTTCGATTCTGTCATATTAATTCTACTTAGTTTGGCAATTTAGACAACGAAATGCGTGATATAAGTACGCTGAAACCATTCATTCGCCGTTGTAACATATTCATTCTCGTAGACATCTTGTAAATTAATTGGTCATTAACTTGCAATTTGCGAACTGGATATCATATTCTGGCGCCTTGGTGAAATTGTTCTCAAGAATTTTTTTATTACATTAATACGAACAGGTCATATTGTCACATGCCTAATTAGTGATAATCCCGAAGGTTTATTCCATGCAACAAAGATCTCACAGTGAAACATGTTCTGATCGACTGTATAGATTTTAAGATTGTAAGACATTCTTTTTATCAAGCAGCTACTTTAGAAGATCTTTAGAAGATCAAGTAAAGAAGACTAGGAATTGACTTCAGCCGGGTGTAAAGAAGACTATTTTAGGTTATTTGAAAGAAATCGGTTTGTTGCATAAGTTTTAATGTATTGTCGCGTGCCACCCTTCGGGTTACACAGACTTAAATATTAAATAAAATGGGATCACTGAGTACAGAAACTTGAAAACTCTGGTTTCACAACACAAAGACTAACAGAAACAATATGTATAACGACACAAAGTAATCTTTATTCAACAAGATAACAATACAATACGAATGGTATGCGGTGCCGAGCGATGGCGTTATAAAATATCGATCGTTGAAATGGTAGCTGGGGGTACATCCAGTTCAATCCGATGAAGTACAAATCTTGTTGAAGAACAATCTCGTAGTTCAAATCTTCTTGTGAAGAACAGTCTCGTACAACGTTTCATCTGGTGCAGTACAATCTTGTAGAGGTTTCACCAGATCCGGTGAAGGTTTTCCCAGATCCGGTGAAGGTTTCACCAGATTCGGTGTTTCGCCAAACTTACCTTTTAGAATAAGGATCAACAAGTGTACTTTCTTGTCGAGACGCTGTACTTGGTTGCCCAGTCAGGGACTATCAAATCGGTCCGTCAATCGGGTAAACAAACCAGGTCAAATATGGTAATTAGCCATGTGCCAAACTCGTAACAACGAGTGTCTATTACACTTTAGGTAATGACTACCAAGTTCACTGTTCAGTGCTTCCAAGAAGAGTTACATAACTTCGTCGGATGGCAGTGTCACATTTCACGACCGCCACCGGTCACAGCTACTGGCGAAACGCGCAGTTTATCTCAAAACATGATCTGATATATCGTAAATATTCACGTGCGTGACGTCACCGCCTGACGGATGCATTCGAGCAGCATGGCGAACACTGACATTCTGTTGCCAACTGCCAGCTTTCTAGGAGCTCATCTCCGTAGAAATAATCATTACATCTTACATCCAAATTATGTCAGCAACATACTAGGAACTTCCGCAAATATACAGGTATGTTGCACGAGAACTCTTTGAATAAAATAATTCCATTCGCGCTAACAGTTTATCGCACATGTTGCAGACGATGTGCTAAGGGGTCGTCTCCAAATAACAACAACAACAATAGTATTTTCATACGTTCGTAACAGTATGTGCATGTCTTTTGGTGTATTGTGTTGATTACTTCCGGATTGCTGGGTTGTTGACTTGTTTTTGTTAGAATACTTAGCAATATTTCAGCCTAGAGACGATCAAACAAAATTCTGACATTAAACCTTAATTCTCTCTCTCTCTCAATAATAATAATTCATCAAGATATTTACATTGATGCCGCGTCATGTTCACCTCGATTACCGATGGAGATGGAACTAGCTTTGATTGTCCTACTACATACAGCGCCTTGAGTCGCTTTTAATTAAGGAAGTGTTTATTGATCAGAATTAGCTCAGCTTCGACATTAACCAGGAAGTTATCTTCTCAAAATACTTCTAGCATATAAATCTACAAGATGTGCATTTATTCATAAGGACGAGTCGGTTAACGTCGTATGTGCTGCCAGGAAAATCACATGATGTTTCTGAAATTAATGTAACCACTAACGTGTATCCTTTCTGCATAATTAATCACTGTTTGATGCAATTCAATAGTTACTGTTCATAGCATAACTCATAGACGTTTCCATTTGGACGACATGTGGTTTCCTTCAGAACTGAAACCTTCGATTTTACGAAGTTAAAATGGTGTGGAGAATGTATAAATAATCAAATTTCAAGGAGAAACGTTCGCGATAAAAAATGGATGCTGTCATTATGACAGCTATAAACTGGATATAGATACAAAGGCTAAATTAGAATGTGTGTATACTATCAAAACATTGTCATCGGCAACCATGGGAGTATATCGTCCTGGATTCAGATACAAGCGTCTAGTCATTCATAACATATTCTTATCGACTGTATAGATTTTAAGACTGTAAGAGATACTTTGTATCGAGCAACCACTTTAGAAGATCTATTTAGTCGGGTGAAACAAAACTGTTTCTTAGGTTATTTGAGAGAAATTGGTTTGTTGATTGTTTTAATGTGTGTATGTTTTAATGTGTGGGAGTACTAAGTTATTAACCTGAATAATGAGAATTTTGTTTGATCGTCGCTATATAGCTGAAATATTGCTGTTAAACCTTAATTCTCTCTCTCTCTCTCTCTCTGAATATGGCCATAAAATTAAAAAAAACCTTCATAAGACAGATCTTATGTCATGTAAAAAGGAATTTTTGGGGGGGCTGTCATGGCAGTTGAGATGTATCAGACTTTCGCTTCCGGTTTCACCACGCACGTGCGTTTTTTTCTCACCCGTATATTTTGTTTACTGCTTTATTAAAAGTTTCTAAAATAAACAGTTAAACTGTTCTCACAACAAAATGCCACACAATAGACAGAATGAAGGATATTGAATTAAGCGTACACATGTGTGTCCATTTTTAGAAAATAACTGAGAGGATTATGATATGATACAGTTTTCATGCACAGATGAAAGCATTGGATTTTAGAAACTCTTGTTCTTTAATAATCGATAATAGAGGAGCCGCCACAAGTACAGTGGGTCCTATTTCGAATTCGTGATTTACGTCGCCGAATTTTAGCAGTTTGTGCACCGCGGACAACGCTTATAACACCAGGGATTTACCGCCACTGGACTTCTTTAAAACCATTACATCTGTTCTCTCCTCAGCACTATATCCCAAATTTGATTCCTGTTCTTCTGTATCCAATTATCTTTAATATGAAAGGACAAATACTTGTGCTGGATAAGCCTGCTGGCGATTTGGTGCCGAACTCCGAGAACGCAGCTTCGAGTCTCGCTCGGGACTGGCCCACCCAGCACAAGTAGTTTTGCTTTCCCAAATGTGTCATCCTAAAAATAATTGGATGTAAATGTTAGCTACTTTCCAAATCGCATTAGTATACACATAGTATATATAATATCTGCTTCTTCCCCTGTGTTAATGAATCTAAAACCTCCCCGCACATTAATTCGCTGTCGTCTAATACCTCCACCATTTATCGATCTAACTCGCGTGGACCATGGTGCTTGCTAATGAGCACAAGCTAGCGAGAATCTGATTGGCGACCTGAAAAGGTCGTATTCCTCGCTGATTGATAAAGAGGTCATTTACCGCCAACCAGTTCTCTCTTGGGATGTTCGTACGGGTACTAATTGTGGTAGCTATGTGTATTCGCTGTATAGAGTGCCATAGGCAAACCCCCAACAAAAATGGAAGAAGACGCGGTTTCAGAGTGTAGACTGAATGAATCAAAACGGAACAATATTATTCAAGGGTTCGAGGAGGGTGAGGGTCGAGATTTCCTGGACACGAAGCAGAGATTTTTTTATGCAGGCTTCCCTACACAAACTGAGTGATTACTGGGGTCGACACAAATACAATTAAAGGGGAAATACTCTCTTTGGAACAACTGAGGGAAAAAACTGATCAATGACAGCTTTGGAATGACAGATGGAAGAAGGACCAACATAGTAAAGGGGTATGTTGGCCTCGCATCAGACAAAATTCTTGTAGCTCACGCCCAAATTGCACGCACTTCTCAATTTTGTTCCACATCGATACAGACAGTTCAATTAATAAGAGAATAAATCTAATAACCCCTGCCAATATATATAAAAAATGTATTGGAATAAGACAGTGACAACGAAGTGATGTTTATAAAGGTATAAAATATCGTGATCCGAAGTTCCTAAATACCAGATATTGAAGTTATCCAAGGTGGAATCTCCACAGGGTGAAAGCTGGTACCAATAGAGATGGAAGATTTCAGTAATGTTTTAAATAGTTATATATCTGTAGATTTTATCCGTATGGTTGTTGAAGATCGGTAGCTTCAGCGTAGCAAAGCACATTTTCTGAAACTTACTCCATTCTCCATTCTGAATCCTTCATGAGTTTAAGAAAACTGTAGGATATATTCATCTGAGTAGCCAGAAACGTTTCGATCAAGCCATGATCAGGGGATGTAGAATCGGCCATACCCGATTAACTCACATTTACTAAACAAGGAACCAGCCCAAAGGTGTATTCCATGCCACGAAGATCTCACAGTGAAACATATTCTGATCCACTGTATAGATTTTCAGATTGTAAGAGATTCTTTTTATCAAGCAGCTACATTAGATCTTTTTAGTCGAGTAAAAGAAGACTGTATTTTAGGTTATTTGAGAGATATCGGTTTGTTGCATAAGTTTTAATGTATGTACATGTTTTTTGCGTGTTGTGTTGATAACTTCTGGATTGCTGGGTTGTTGATTTGTTTTTGTTAAAATACTTAAGAATTTTGTTTAATCGTCGCTATATAGCTGAAATATTGCTGATCGCCATGTTAAGCCTGAATTCTCTCTCTCTCTCTCGGTGCCAGCAGGTTATTCCGTAAAACCATGCACGCGATCAGTCCTGCATTCAAAATCACAGAATGCTCGCATGTAATACAATCAAGACGTTTCGGTGGGGCAAATTGACCTAAACGGAGTCTTGACTTCAGATAGAGGGAGAATTTCTGGCTCTTTTGCCAGCATCGTAGAAAACTTTTCAACTGTAAACCTGTTTAACTCTTACATAGCTAATGCTTTCGATCTCCTGTTTATCCCAAATTCGGTTGATTGATATGATTGAATACCATCTCCTCTCAGCTCTATATTCCATGTAACACCAGCAATCGATGGGGACCAAAGATCAATAACCTAGAGTGTGACATTAAACCAAATTCGCCCAAAGATCAAGCATCTAGTTAGGTGGAGTTTCCTCAATTAAGCGAAATCATAAAGGTGATGGAAAAAGATGTCGGTATACTGACAAGAAGTCAAATGACTCTACATAGCAATATTCTGTCTGCATATCTAACAACACAAGAAGAACCAAAAATGGTCCCTGTGATGATTTTTATCTCAGCCACGCTTTTGTTGTAGTGGTTCATGTGGATATCTTGAAAGATGCGCCCACACGGCCCTTAACAACGGCTTGAGCGGTATCCCATATCACACTAACAATCCATGGTGTCAAAGATCTAGTTAGATAGCTTTCCTCAATCCTCCACTTCCTCATTTTCATGGTTGAACGAGAATATAGAGAATACATTTGAAGTGAGGATGTACAATAAAATAAACATTCTCTTTCGCGATTATATTTATTAAATCAACCATCCTCCAGTGTCTGTGCCGTCAGTCATGAGATTGTTTTGTAAGTCACTATGAATTGTAAGGCGGAATGATACATCCGCACAGAGTCATTGTTTGTCGGTGTATGCCACTACACCATATAATTTGGCGAATGTTATGGCGCCTTTGCAAAACATATACTAACATGTAACATATTTCGCAAGTTATTATAGCCACCTGTGTGGTGTGGGGTCTGGTTACTCCCGATAAGCCTTCAACGTTTTCACTGGTCTTCTGATCAGTGATAACACTTCATTGAAAACTGTTGACCGCTTCTCTATTTGTTTTTTTTTCTACATTATGTATGTCATACTAAAAAGAATTTCTTTTTGTGGACATCGGCTGAATATTAAATGCCGGATTTAACGCCTAGACTTCTTATGGTCCATTTTCATATTGAAAACGATTGAATTGTTATATCATCTTCCATTCGTGAGAATTATCTCGTTAAAAGAAACCATTACCAACAGAAGGAAAAACAGTTGTTATGAAAGTCGAGTAACTTATGGGACACTTCATTCAGTTCTAAAACAATCAAACCTTTAGTTACATTCGCGGACCAACTCAAGAATTTCCGTCATTCAATATTCTATTCATCACATGCAAGTTTGAGGCGACTCTTTCAAGTCTGAGCAATCGCAGTCAAACCCACTGGACAACTTCAAAATAGGAATATAATGAAGAGTAAGGACAATTCGAACATACCTTCAGTCCGTCTCAATGTTATAGCATTTTATAGCGATAAATATAGTAAGCGCGAGCGTGATTGATACTTTCCCGCAATTTGCAACAATGTTCGCACTGACCATGCAGCTGGGAAGTGACGCCTCATTCAAAAATTGTTTTCATCAATATGGAATTACAAGCGTGTAGTCCGTCATTCATAATCCAGCCGTCGTCCATTAGAGAATATCCGCGTCCATAATCCAAAGACCTATTCCATTTTCCACATAACAGTATTAGCACCAAATTCAAAAAGACAATCATTTTAGCTAATTTAATAGAATCACACAGTTATTCGATTGTGCATGTCCGAATCGAAATAAAGACCTCGGAAGTCGGTTTCAAATTTCCCAGATAAACACCAGTTGGCACTCGTCCAGCAGTTTAGACCCACGGCCTGCTGCCTCGGGTCTAAACCTCTTCCTCGGTCTTTATTTCTTAAGTATCAATTCTAAATATTCAGAAATGGTTGGAAGGGAAGCTTGGATGTTTTAAGTGATTTGTGGAAAACTAAAGGATTCAATTGCGACAGCAAGCGTCAGATCCAACATTCAATAATCAACCGTCATCCATAGAAGAATTTCCACGCGAATAATCGAAAGATCGATGTCGTATGACAGTTAGCAACAATTTCAAATGCGTTTGAGATTCCAAATGCGTTTGAGATTCAAATAATGAAAACACCAGATGGTTCCCTACAGGAGAGAGGCGGCCAACAGTGATGACAGCAAGACAGGAACTCGCTGGATAACATAGTCATCAATATATTTTAACACCGAATACTAAAAGCTTTTACATAACGAATCTCCTTTTCCTGCAGTGTAAATTTGACAAGATAGAGAACGAAAGTGGGGTTCAACTGTGTATTTCCAAGTAACTTTCTGGTTGGGAAACTCCATACGTTTTGATGTGGATCATGACCAGGGACAGAAAACTTCCGCCCAAATATGACTCGTGTTATCACTTATATTTATTTTAGATATATCTGGAATTCAGTGTCTCGGAAAAGGCCGCTTTTTAAACGAATGTTAAAGTGCGATGTCCATACTATTGTGGTGGTCTCAGTAAGCGTTTTCCATATAATAATATCTCATTGTAATCTTACATGTATGAATATGAGTATATTATTTGGAAAAGTATTCGAAAAACCGGGATACTCGCATAGTCATTATGCAGAAACTTAACCAGGGCATGCCATTATGCCGTATATATACGAACCCAGACGAAAACGTCTTATTGTGACTTGCTTCCGTCAAAATAAATTACCAAAACATTTCTATTTAAGTGCGTGCCAAGCTCGACAATCTTCTGCGAGTTAAACACGTATCATTTTTGAAGTAAAACGTCAGATCTACACTTTGTCAGGCAGCATTTCTCGCGTTTATATGTGCAAGGCATTTTCTGTATGAATCGTTTGAGGAGATTAGTAATACAAACTAATAAGTATCGTTTTTAACCTTTGATGCCATCATGACAACACGTTTCTGAAATCATGGAAAATCACTAACTGTTATCCTTTTGTCCAAATTAATCGGCCAAGAGTTTGAATGGTCAGTTTAATAGTAAATGTCCAAGCCATGCCACCATATATGTTCATCCATGTGGACTAAGTTAAAGTACTGCTTAGAAGCGAATAGATCGCAAAGTGAAGAGAATTAACGTTGAGTGAATCAACAAATAACTTGATATGTGGAATACTAAGGATGGGGAAAGATGGTTGTCATTATTTCCGCGACAGTTCTCCTTAGCATGGTTTCTGTCAATCTGCGGAGGCGTTGAAAAGGTCTCGCTGATTCGGCTCGATGTCTGTAGCGGTATATTACTGTTCGATTGATAGTATATAGCTGACTGTGGTAAAATAATCTGTCAGTTTCATGGTTGGCAAATAATCGGAAATGGAATGCCTGTGAGTATGTAATAAAATACCCCATAACCTCAAAATTGGTTCCGAGCACAACAGTGAATCTTATAACTGCAGCCCGGAGGATGTGATAAAGGTTTGTTTTCGTTAGACATAATTATTATCTAAGTCGCCTGTGTGCTCAACGAAGCACGGATATTTTCAGGCCTGTGTCCGGTGCGTGCTGATAATATTACGGATATAATACCTTCATAACATATAGCTCACGACGTGTAAGTCGGAAACTCCTAATAAGGATATTGGAAGCATTGAAGTCGATGGTATAGTCATAATATCTCTTGGCCCGTCTAAATCGTTGGTGAACATGCAACCCAGCGGTTTTGCTCCGATTGCTTATTATCAAACTCCTCAGGAAAGCACATCTTTGTAGTAGACAATATACTGACCAGTTTGCCGGCAAATCTCGTCTCTTGTGAGCAAACGTTCGCCAACGAATTTATCTGCCCTATTGTGTGGGGGCGGAGGAGGGCAGTGAAGGGTGATAGAGGGTTGAACATGCCGGACTTTGACGTTTTTAATAATTGTAGTACACATATGGTGTATTAAACCACATCTGCAGTGTCCAACCGCAACGAATTAATATATCCTTATTCGGCTAAATTTATTGCCATCGCATCCAACATAATTTAGTAGATATTAAAGAGGTATATTTGTTCATTAGAATGAAAAATACCCCGGCGATCCCGAATGCAGATATATATCTGGCCAAGTGTTCTTATTTCTTGCTCAGTTCGGTGCATTTCCTCTCCTCTTAATGAACGAGTATAAGGGATGATATTTGGTCAAACGAATTTCAATTATTATAACAATATGACGTTACCACACAAATATAACGGAATGGTCCCCCACGCATCCTTCGAGAGTTTCTGATGTCGAGGCTGTTGATGCTCTGCGGACATGTTGGGTAAACAGCATAGATGCTTCCAAACTGTTATATTGAATACAGTAAATCCAGCAACGCTAATTGGACGAATATTAACAAGTTGAACATCTTCAGAACATATCCATTGGCACAAATATTACATGGACTGAAAAAATTCTCATTTCCTTCTTGGATCGCGTACTAGAATTACCAATTTCGTAGCCAGAGATTCACTAAGATTTTATTATATGGCTAACAATTTATTATTCAGGAACATTAATACCGTTGCGTGCACTTCTAGATCCAGATGTTTCCAATTACAACACATATAAGGGAAGCTGCAGAAAGTCTCCTCAGTAACATGCTTTCTGCTGGTGGTTCGCGGATCATAATATCCTAGATGAATTCTGCAAACGTGGAATAATGTTCTGTATCACGCATATCTGGAATAACCTTGGAAGCCAAGCCAGATCTATGTATCACACAAGATGGAAAATGTCCCTCACTCCTACATAACTTGAATATTCTTACTAATCTTGCATCTTCTTGAACGGACGTTTAATCCCCCCCCGCCAAATATTCATCAATCTCTTGTACGTTGATATATATTTGTTGGCAGCTTTGTCTCCCAATGCCAAACACTATTCATTACGAATAAACCCCAATATCCGCCGTGAAAAGTAAAGTTCCAGTCGATCTTGCCGAGGTAGCCACATTTAATAGATAACCACACAAAGTGCATTCATTTCAGTCGTGTTGTACTAGGCCTAAACTACAACAACGCGCGGGTACAATCCATACTTCCTCAGTCATGTCCGTCTGTCACTAATTTTTTCATACCATGTTTAATCACAGTATGTCCGTGATCACCTTGACTTTATGAAAACCCCGTGTCGAACAGTTCCAATTCGATTACTTAGCTAAAATATTGCTGAACGGGATATTAAACATCGTAAACTATCCCTTTATGGACAATAATATTCCAGTGGGACCTGAATATGACGTATACATATCACGCCTAGTAGCATTTGCTAGATCCTGTGTTAAATGTGACGATTTTAATCAACGTCACAAAATATTGTTGCAGAAACTTATAAAACAGGGCTACACCACCAAGCGCCTCCACTCAAAGTTTCTCAAATTTTTGCTGATAGCAAAATACGAGCGTAGCGTGCAAGATCTATGGCGTTACGTTTCGGAACTTGTGTCTAATTCCGCTTAGCCCGGGGCTAGGGGCCGTATGAACCCATGTACTTCAAGATCCTCATGGTACTCATATGAACAGGCACAATCAAAGCGTGACTGCGATACATCATTCTTTAGATGACGACTTTACAACGAATATTATGGATTAAGAATACTGATCAGCGATACGGATTTGATATTTTTGGAACATCATGATGTCTTGCCGGCATCATTGAAAACTGTTGACCGCTTCTCTCTTGCAGGAAACAAGCCTATGTTTATGTATACTATGATTGTCTTTTTGAATTTGGTGCTAATACATATGGAATATGGAATACTTAGGTCTTTGGATTATGGACGCGGATATTCTCTAATGGACGACGGCTGAATTATGAATGACGGACCAGACGCTTGTAATTACGAATAAACCCCAATATCCGTCGTGCAAAGTACGATCTGGCCGAGGTAGCCACATTTAATAGATAACCACACAAAGTGCATTCATTTCAGTCGTGTTGTACTAGGCCTAAACTACAACAACGCGCGGGTGCAATCTACACTTCCTCAGTCATGTCTGTCTGTCATTATTTTTCGAATACCATGTTTAATCACAGTATGTCCGTGATCACCTGCACTTTATGTAAACCCCGTGTCGAACAGTTCCAATTCGATTATTTAGCTAAAATATAGCTGAACGGGACATTAAAATGATCTCTCTCTATCTCTCTCCCAATTTGACTGAAACAATGACGACCGCGGGTACCAAACATTACCACTTCAGTGTTGGAGGCAATATTAATATTACACTCACCATAAATATTTTCACTGCTTGTAAATAAACGTTAAATTTACAGATATTGTTTCGGTTTCGCTCCTCGATTTGCAGCCGCCAGAACTTTATACGAATGTCAGCCAATCATAGGTTAGTCTGCTCCATAGACCAATACTTTCGTGGTACGAACATTGCCCGACATACTTAATCGATGCTCTACTAGTAGTCCCTTTTGTCTGCAACAAAGTGTGTCATATAATCAAGATTCTATTTCTACACAAGTTGTTTATGGAACATCATGAACTGGATTTGAAGGACACTACAGATAGCCCTAACGACACATCATATTTACACCTATATCTCTATAAAAATGAAGTGGGCATTCCCGCTCATCGACTTTATGACAAAAGAGATGATTAAAATTTCGACATTGTAAACTATCCCTTTCTGGACAGCAATATTCCAGTGGGACCTGCATATGGCGTATACATATCTCGACTAGTAGCACCGTCGTGATATGACTGAAAAAATGTTGAAAACGACGTTAAATCCTATTCACTCACTCACTCGACTAGTAGCATTTGATAAATTGCAGAAGTTTATAAAACAGGGCTATACCGCCAAGCGCCTCCACTCAAAGGTTCTCAAATTTGGCGATAAATATCGCATGCTGATAGCAAAATACGAGCGTAGCGTGCCAGATCTATGGCGTTACGTTTCGTAACTTGTGTCTAATTCCACTTAACGCGGGGCTAGGGGCCGTATGAACCCATGTACTTCAAGATCCTCATGGTACTCATATGAACATGCACAATTAAAGCTTGACAGATACATCATTCTCCTGATGAGGATTTTAGACGAATATCATATGGATTTAAAATACTGATCATGATGTCTTGCCGGCGTCATTGAAACATTTGATCGCTTCTCTCTTGCGGGAGAGTAGAAATTGTCTTGTCGAATTTGGTGCTAATGCTGTTATATGGAATTCGGAATAGGTCTTTGGATTATGGACGCGGATATTCTTTAATAGACGACGGCTGAATTATGAATGACGGACTAGACGCTTGTAACGATGTATTGCCGGCATCATTGAAAACTGTGGACCAAATCTCACTTGCCGGAATCCAGCCTAAGTTTTTGTATACTGTACTTCCATTTTGATTTGTTGCTAATGCTGGTATACGAATCAGGTCTTTAGCCGATAGACGTAGAAATTCTCTGATGGACGACGGCTGAATGATGAATGACGGACAAGACGCTTGTATCCAGTCACAATTCCTAGCCTGAAGCGAAAAACACCTGTATTTCTTGACAAAGAGAATGATCAATATATTACAGTGCTGAAGGCAAAACCACATGAAGCCTCTTCTGTCAAATGTCCAGCGTTGGAAACATCAAACGCAATCTGATCATAGGCGATTGGAGTGGGAGAGGGGCTTTCTCTTGATCTTTCACTGAAACGGCGATTAAATGAGAGACATATCTTCAAAGTTTATCATTGTCTCTTGCAACTTTGTGCCTTCATAACTATATATACCAATTTCAATAACAACAATCTACGTAATAGCACGGTAGGCATTGGATCCATATTTTACGGGATATCCCTTTATTTGGTTCTTTGTAACAATAATACTGAGATTATAAGTTTGTTGAGAGTAAATAATATATTTTTTTATTTTACTATCTAACCAATCGAAAATGTGCATCTAAAGGTAGAAAATGATCTCGATGCGCAGCTCAAAGGTTCGGGTCATATCGTTAACCCAATATGTATTTACGTACGTTAATTTCTTACGCTTTATCTGGTTCTGGGCAAATAATCGACTCCGTCAGTAGTTTGTGCGTGGGAACTGGCATGAGTGCGAATACAGCACGAGTAGCTACATGTAAAACATTACATTGTTCAGACTTTGTGAGTAGCATTAGCCCTTGGCGAAAAGATATAATATGGGCTTGCTTGGTATGAGCTAATATATAGATTACGCAACGAGATGGAATTCTGCCATATTCAAACACTCTCTCATAGTAAAGTCACTGAAGTTCAACTTGTACGTTTTTTCTGCATCATTTCTGACGAATAATGAAGCCTTGAGGCATTATGCGAACTGTTACGAGAAAAAGTCAGCGTAATTAGAAGCGAGTAATCAGGGTTGGACAAACTTAGTTTTGCGCCAGCCCTTAGGAGATACAAATACGGTCCATGTAACCGCCATTAAGTAGGCAGGTGGCATCTGTAAAGAATTTCAATGTCTTGTTCAGTGCAGCAAGTGATGTCCTTCCAATGCAAGATATTTAATTGGTGAATTTTTACTGAACAAATCCAGTATTTTCATTGGATATATTCTATTTGACACGGAAAGAGGACTTTTGACTATCTCCTCCCGCATGCTTCTTACACATGCATGACATACTAGACTAGAAATGCTCTCAGAATGGCCTCAAAATTTGTAGAACATCACGTCATTCACAACCTTTCGTTGAACTCGAGGCGTCACATCCGACATTCTATATTCAGCCGTCTCCATTAAAGGAAAGGTTCGGTTTTGGTAAAGCTATATTTCAACTGAAAGAGCTAGTCAAATGCTATTCAACTGTATTTTTTTTTTAATTTTTGGAATTTATTTTAACGCAGAAATAGTTAACAAAATGCTGTGATACCGTCAAATTTACCAAACTCCAGGAAAGCGCCATTGTATTGTCACGTGACTTATTTTAACCAATATGAGTAAAAGTACGTAAAACAGCGTGACGTAAGCTTGAGGCAGAACATGTGAAGGCATCATGGAGCTGCGTGTGTTAAGGTGAAAATTGCAGTTTTGTAAGTAAATATTGGCAAGAATTACTTTAAATACTAAATAGCTAATACCATTTTCATTTCTAGTTGCCAGAGCGCGGCTTTGTTCGCTCTCCCAACAGCGAAGTCAATCGATCTCTCCCGTAAGCCGTCGATGAGAGCAGCGTGCACACACCATAGGGTGCACTCCAGGGATTCTTCAATACGGCATGAAATGGACCCAATTCGGCCACCAATTGTCGTAAAATCTTCAACCCAAATCACTTATATGTATATATTTTCTGAAAGAGCATGATTGAGCTATTATTTTGAGACATAGCACTGCTATGTTATAGAAAAAAGAATCTCGAACATTGACCTTCAAGCTTGCTTCATTTTTCCTAGAAAACCCCTTAAAATGTCGAAAAATGGTCAAATTTGGCTCAATTTCCAGCAAAATCTGTAAGAGCGATTTCAACTAAACTTCTTACTGACGTTCCCTGATCCGGTCTCAACTTAAAAAGGCAACAAAAAGTGGGGGTCAACCTGCTAGTTTTTTGTCAGATTTTCTTCCCGTAAATGAGTCATGATTTTTAGGCACACCCAAGGGGTATAACTGAGGGAGGACAAAATTTACTCCATGATCCCGATCAGCGTGTAGACGAAGCCAGCCATCGATCTGTACGTGCTCGTTTGCAGTGTTGATAATGCTGAATAGGATGGTATTATAGATATAAGCTATTAAGAAGACAAGAAGAATTATGATGTAGCAGAATACGGACAGTCTATCGTATTATGAAATTAGACCGGGGCCATTACTACGAAACTGTGGAGGGCCACCATACTGAATTTTCCATGCGGGCTTCTGTCTCCTTTTCGTGGCCTCCATTATTCCACCACTTGGAATTCGTATGAAACCACACATTGTAGAAGCTGGTATTAAACTTAGTCAAATATTACCTAACGAGCTCTTACCAATTCCACCATGGCAGTTGGCTCAACCAGAAGTAGATATTTCTCCAACGAAATATAAAAAAAGCAGACACGAGCCAGCTCTTGTATACACAAGAATTTGGTCTACTGAGAGAAAAATATAGATCGCATCAGGCTATTTATACAGCTGGTTTTAAAGATGGTGAGAGAGTAGCATGTGCTACTATCTTTAGTTACAAAAATAAAACCTGTCGACTACCAGGTAAAAGCTCGATATTAACTGCAGGAGCAAACGCTATATTGTTGGCTTTAGAAGGTATTGGTTCCACTTTTAGGAAAAATATGTCATATTCTCAGATTCACTGTCATGCCTCCAAGCGATTAAAAGTGGAACTTCGACTCATCCCACTATCGTGAGTATTCTACAACTACATGACTGTAGATTTGATCAACAGATTGATATTGTGTTCTGTTGGTTGCCTAGTCACGTTGGCATCAAAGGTAATACTGAGGCTGATAGGATGGCTAAGGCAGCCCTAGATGATGAGATTGATCCTGTTGGAATCCCATATAGCGATTTCAGGTCCTCTATCTGTACTTATGTGAGACGGCTGTTTCAATCTTTATGGGATGCTGTGAATAATAACAAACTTTATGAGTTCAAAAAAACTGTAGGCTATACTCACCTGAGCAGCCGGAAACGTTTCGATCAAATCATGATCAGGCGATGTAGAATCGGCCATACACGATTAACTCACAAACATTTACTAAAAAAGAGCCAGTCCCAAGATGTGTTCCATGCCATGATGATCTCACGGTGAAACATATTCTTATCGAATGTATATATTTTAAGATTGTAAGAGAT
>JAVTVY010009980.1:0-44795 GCA_036873755.1 Hanleya hanleyi | reverse complement strand
TCTCATTTTTCCACGTTCCGGTACGCCATACGCCGTGTTTCACGTCATTGCTTCATATGTGAGATGTATATTTTATATCCATATTTCCTCGTTTTTCGGCACTTCCTTCGATACTCCATCGTCGGTCGTCGGCGGGAGTGGAAGTCCGTCCGTTTAGCGTCATCCTTCCATTTGTATCAGTCCCTCTCAGGTTTTTCACATGGTGATTTACTTAGGTGCGTCATTACTCTACGAAATGAGTTTTGTTCAAGCATTTTTTGATTCCGATTTTGTGTTGAGTTAACAAAATTGTTGTTGGAATCAACAGTATTTCATCTAATACTGTTCTATGGAGAATGGAATGGGTTTTTGGTTTATGGACGTGGATAGTGATGGACGTCGCCTGGATTGTCATTGACGGGCTAGACATTTGTATTTGAATTCAGCACAGATTTGTGTTGATTTTTGGTTTAACTCACAACCATGTTGACTTTAACACTCAAACAGTTTGTGTTTAGATCCGTTTGCTTTAGGATTGTGCTTAAACGACACAATGTGTTTCGGGGTGTACTTGGGGACAGTTTTCGACTTTCTCCTTCTAGTACTTTATTCCCGTATTGACGGTTGCACCAGTTGTTAGACTTTGACATTATGGTTCTGTCATCATCTTAGGGCTTTTCATTTCTATGCAGGACCTTACTCACTACGTTCGTTTTTGGTTACGGGTTCGGTCTATGCAGCGGAATTATTTGTCCTGGTGCCGAGGTCGTTTTGCCGATCCCGACTCTGTCTCTAGTTCCCTCGTTGCTGACTTCCTCCATCTTCACCGGGATAGGAAGTTTCATATTAGCTCCATTGTAGGGTATGGATCTGCTCTGGCTAGGGTGTTACGTCTTACCTCTGGTACCGGCATTATCCTTAACGATTATATCTCTGCGCTTATTCGTGCCTTCGCCTTACAGTCGCGACGTACTCGCCTACTGTTACCGAAATGGGATATCGGTGTGGTTCTGTGTGCTTTGATTCGTCTGCCCTTTGAACCCTTTCTATCCGCTTCTCTAAAGCTGTGTCCTACGTACATGGGCTCAAAGACGACTCTTTGTTATGCCCTGTTCGAGCCATTCGCCACTATCTTACTCGTACCGATTTCCGTTCGCGGCTCTCGGCGCCTGTTATTTCTGTCGTTTTTCGCCCGTCTGCAATGCATGACATTACGAAAAAATACCCTTGACGCGTGGTTGAAGAAGACCATAAAATGGTCTAAAATGGTCTTATCAATTGGCCATTGACGCCTCCCCGCTACTGTATACTGCTTCTTCCCATGAGATTCGTGCCATCGCTACACATGGCCTTGATGGAAGAACTTGTCCCTCCATGACTTTGTCCAGTCTTGTGCCTGGACAACAAACTCCACGTTCACAAATTTCTATCTGTGAGATATGTCGGCATTGAGTTCATGCAATCAGATAGTGTGACCACGCTCGGGCCATTTTGGTGGCTACCCAGCACGTGGTAAGTAATTTCAGAAAAAGAGGGGGGGGTGCAAAATTGTCACCATTACAGCAAGGCAGCCATCTTGCTGTATCATCTCATCTCATCTCTCAATTATATCATGTGTCCACTTTCGATACGATCATCTATGAAGGAAGAAATAAGTCAGATAGACGACCATGGGCTCTCTAATCATCAATCTAAGAGGTCTCACACTATGGGGAATTTAATTTTTACCTTAACTGCGGTTTTCCTTGTGTCTTGCAGGTTATATCTGACTTCCTTCTACATGATCTCAGCTGCGTCACCTACGCTCAACTCACAAGAAAGAAGAACTGACACTTGTGAGTATTATTAATATTGTTTTTGTTTCAGGTTGCTAGTGTCAGCAACTTCGAGTAAAGTACAGAGAGTTGACAGTTGCGTAGAGTTGGCTCAGGGAACACACGCAGTCGACTCCTAGGCATCCTACAAGACCTACTCAGCTTCAAGAAACAGGCTGAGAAGTTGACGCAAGACGACTTGTGGACTGAGAATGGTGTGGCTTGGCGCCCTCTAAGCCCGGACAGATTACGCATCACCCAACCTTAAAGGTTCAGCCAAGTTTCTGCATGTATGTGCTAAAGTCGGCTTTGCCCCAATCGACATACAATCCTGCCAAGATAACCTATCAGCCCTAAGAGCAGAGGATTCAAACTTCTTGGTAGAGATTGTATACCACACCACGAGCACAGCTTCATGGATGGAGACATTCAAGATAAGTACTACTGTTTCTTATCCATGATTTAACCTTTTACGTCTCTGACCAGGGTTTCACTTGTTCATTGTTGATGTCTCATCTTTATGCCCATGTCTGTGTCATCCCTCCTACATGGAGGAAGACACTCAAAAGATAAGTTAGATAAATATCTTTTACTACTCCATAATTACCCTCTGCATTACCGACCAGGGTTCTTTTCTTGAGATTCTTTGTCATGCCTATGATCATTTTTAGATAGAGGCTGAGACGGCCGTGTGGTCTGGTCCGTTTGCTGTTTCTGCTGGCGATTGGGTATCGAACTCTGAGGACGTGGATTCGTGTCTCGCACAGTCTGACCTTTTTGTTTTCCAGCTCTAGTAATTGTACCTTTCTGAGAGACTGTTATCTTTAAAATAATTGGATATAAATATTATCTTAAAAATTATTGGATATAAACGTTATCTACTCAGTAGTAATAGGTCAGTTTGGCAGCCGCTATCTCTCAAGTCATCATTTTAGTCCTGACACAATTCTGACTTTTAATCTTTGACTTTACTGCAGTTTTGCTTGTCATTTCAGTTTGAATTGACTTCCTCCCAGATGATCTCAGCCGGGTCACCTACGCTCATCTCACAAGCAGTGTCTCCACAGTCGAATAAAGTACAGAGTGGACGATTGCGTAGTATTGACTCAGGGAGCAAACGCAGTCATCTCCTACAAGACCTGTTCAACTTCAAGAACCAAGTATGGAGAGTTGGACATAAGACGGTTTGTGGACTGAGAATGGTGTGGCTTGGCGCCCTCTAAGCCCGGACAGATTACGCATCACCCAACCTTAAAGGTCCAGCCAAGTTTCTGCATGTATGTGCTAAAGTCGGCTTTGCCCCAATCGACATACAATCCTGCCAAGATAACCTATCAGCCCTAAGAGCAGAGGATTCAAACTTCTTGGTAGAGATTGTATACCACACCACGAGCACAGCTACATGGATGGAGACATTCAAGATAAGTACTAGTGTATCTTATCCATGTTTTAACCGTTTCGTCCTTGACCAGGGTTACATTTGTTGATGTTTGATGTCTCATTATTGTATCCATGTCTGTGTCATTCCAGCGGTTACTAAGCCTGCTTTTAGAACTACAACAAGGCCGAGGTTCCCACCTCCATATGTTGGTACTGAGGCATTGAATTCAAGCAGGTTTACGATTTAGGAAGCAAATATTAAACATTTATAAACAATGTTTCTATTTGTTACTAAATCAAACCTGCTTGAATTTAATTGTCCCTCCCTTCCGTCCCCTCATTCCGCGGCCTTGCTATCTGCTGGTCTCGGTTTGAGAAAGAGGATTGGAATGAGGCTTGCAGTGACCTTTATAGTGACCACGCTGGATTGAGTGGGAGAGCTCTCCTAGGGGCGGACAACTCTCTCCTAGGTGAGTTAACTTTTAGTTTTAACTTCCGTTTTCTACGTTTGATTGTGCAGCTTAATGGAGATTAAGGCATTGAATTCAAGCAGGTTTGATTTAGTAACAAATAGAAACATTGTTTATAAATGTTTAATTTTTTCATTTGAATGAATGCATTAGGGGAGTCAATGTGTCATGTACT
This sequence comes from Hanleya hanleyi, assembly GCA_036873755.1. NCBI lineage: Eukaryota > Metazoa > Mollusca > Polyplacophora > Lepidopleurida > Hanleyidae > Hanleya > Hanleya hanleyi. The sequence goes on along the minus strand of JAVTVY010009980.1, from coordinate 40,977 downwards.
GAAACTAAGGTCAAGGTCACTTTGACCCGAAAAGGACATCATTGGAAATTGCTTTTTATTCATGAGTGGATACATCAGGGAGAGATAATGCATTGAGTACCAAAGTAGAGGTCAAAAGGTCAAGGTCACTCACCCTGAAGATTGGTAAATAATTGAGAATCTTGATTCAGTGTTTTACAACTCCAATTCAGGACTGAAATATGGCAAACCAAAGGTATCATTTTGGCCTGTATGTGGTATAGTTGAAATTGAAGAAATAAAATCTCCTAAAAATAATTGTTTTAATATAACGGCAAGAAAAAATATATGTACACAATATGTGAAAGTTCTAGCTCTATTGCATTATGATTATAGGTATGACATGAAATTGAAATTTGCAGCATCTGCCTTATCATACCATCTCCTTTCATGTTTATCACCTATGTCATGGCAAATATTCATTTTGAGATCTGATCTTTCCATGTGTACAGTATCCTTCAGATATACCTTGATACCAAGAAACGCCCTGTTGATTTTGACGTCAAAAGGGTCACTGAGTTAATGTATGGTTGTATTTGGCAGCCATTGAAGCACAATGAGAGGTGCTGAATTCAACTCAAATTTCAAATTTAATCAATATATGTGGATTTTACTGCAACTTTAACAATGAAGACATCAGAAATAGAACAGTATTCATTTTTGGTGAAGTTCCATGTTATCTTTGTCATTTTAGTTACCAGCCACCCTCTTTAGCAATCTCTGCCCTGTACTGGAGAGCCTGGAATATGCTCCTAATTATCTGTGCCTTCAATCCTACCACATTTGGTGAGTATCCAAGTATTTACGATGATGAAGTTTCATTGAAATTCATGAATATTTTCAATCTGCTGGTCAAAACTCCTGTACAGACTGTAAAAATATAATCTGCTATGGGTCAGTCGAACAGATGCACTGATTGACCAAAAATGACAAATCTTGATGCCCCTAGAGTAAGAGCGATCTCATTGGTTAGGGATTTACATGTTTTCATAGCAACCATGTAGCGTGTGTCTAACCTGTGTAGATTTAATGGGCTGATGCAGTCCACTCATGTGTGAACACACTAAATTGAGCTATCTGCAGGTCTTCAACCTCACTTCTTGTTCTTCATTATACAGTGAAACCTGTGTATACCGACTATGCTTGGGAACAGAATATAGTGTCGTTTTGACAGGGTTTATCAAAGTTCAAAATACTTTGAATTTAAGTATAAAGACCATGGAAAGTGTCAATATTTAGAGGTTTGTCAGTTTACCTAGGTGTCGATATTTACAGGTTTCAGTGTATATGACTTTCAAGAAAACTGACAGATTGCTTCAAATATAGTGACTAGAAAACAGAGAACGAAATTAGTGTTTTCAGTATATTTGAACGAAATGATGGTCTTAATTCTGCTTCAATTATGAATGTGACACATGCTCAGTCTTTTTCACGGATTTCCGTTTTAAATCACAGGTCGATTGGCAGATAATTACCCCACTTTGAAGTGTATGATTGAAATGGTGATTACAAAGTAAGTTTGGTTAAAATGAATTTTTTATTCCTTCTCAAAAATACATGATAGTATTCACATATTAATGTTATCAGTGAGTTTTTCCAGAATTCAGATTCTCTTAATTGATTAAGACATAGAGAAAAGTTGCTTTGAGTATCAAAACCCTTAAACATGTTAAAGAAGCACCGTCTTAAATTTGGTTGTTTTTATTTAACAGTAACTATCAGTTCCCTCCCCCTACTTCTGCCACAGAGGAGAAATTCATTGATGAAATCAGAAACAGAGAATTACAGGTATGGATATTGTAGGATGGTCACTATACTCACAATACCCTGCATGATTGAGTTTAACAAGGTTACATTGTAGTCAGAGACATTCAACCAGTTTGTCAGTTGCATGTATATTGCTAAGATTGTCGGTGTCTGGACATCTTCTTGACAATGACGCTCCATCTCTTACCCCCATACCATGAATATTCGTGAACCTGTTAGTATTGGCCAAGTGGAAGAAACCGTCACTGTTACAAACCTATCTACCGCCTGCTAAACAAACCGAGTCTCCAAGATCAACACAATTCATGTAATCGTACAATCTTACTATTTACTTTAAACGTGACAACTGAAATGGATAAAGACGGATGGCATGTTCTACATCTGGGTGAAGAATATGCTTGTCATTATTGATGGAGAAACTAGCTATTAAGGATATGATTATCATCATATTGAACTCTAATGAGGGAGGGTCCTTTAACCGAATATGTTTTCAGGAGATATAAGTTCAACGTTTGTCAGCTTAGTATAATGACACAGAATTATCTCCCATATACTGACTCACACTTGTCTAAGAACTTGTTTGGAGTATATATTTGGTAGTTGTCATATGAGAGTTTAAGTCTGAGGCTTAGTATATAAGACACATCTGCAAAAGTGATGCCTCATTTTCAAGACACTTATATTTATGGATTCATTTATGATATCTAGAAATGCTCGGGTATTGTAGTCCTTACACTGACCAAGCATTTGTGTCTCATTTTCACTCTGTTTTAATAATGAATGGGGTTTACTTTACTGGTAGTTACTCAGAATAAATTGATCTCAAATGAAGTAAATTTAATCTGCCCTATGTCAAGGCATATATTGAACCTATGCCACAGTCCAAGATGTGAAAACTCCATGATCAAATCCGCTGATAAATAAATGTCTGTGAAACTACTTTTTCTCTCCTTTCACTCTTCACTACAGGTAGAGCAATTGGAGAAACAGCAGATCCTGGAGTTTGAAACTCACTTGGCAGCTGCTAGTAAAATGACCATCACAGAACATAACAGTTTGCTTATAGCTCAACTTACCAGCATGAACCCCAAGTAAGTAAAGTTATCTGTATACAGTACTGCTATTTTCCAACCAGAGCTCATCGCAATAAGTTTTCACATTTTCATGTTTAATTTGTCACTGGTATTTCCTTTTAAGTTCAGTTTTATTACCCCTCAGCCCATAGGGCTGTGGGGTCTTGTCGTTGCCATGTACATACGTCCGTCAACATTTTCTTGTCCGCTGAATATCTGCAGATCTATGAAGGCGGGCCTGACCAAACTTTGGTGAGAGCTTCCTGAATGTTGACTGAAGAATTGATTAGATTTTCAGATGGCTATGATGATTTTATGATTTTTAATTATTTTTTTTTTATTATTTATTGATGGCTCGGCTTTTGCAATGTTATCTATGCCCATCAACATGTTATTGTCCGCTGAATATCTGTAGATCTATGAAGTCAGGCCTGACCAAACTTTGGTGAGAGCTTCCTGAATGTTGACTGATGAAATTATTAGATTTTCAGATGGCTATGATGATTTCATGAATTTTAATTTTTTTATTTTATTTATTGATGGCTCTTGGCTTTTTGCACTGTTATCTATGCCCATTGGGAACCCTTGGTTGCATGTTTCATTTTGCTGTTAAATCATTCTATTTTACACCATATGATTTATCCTGAAACTTTTGCATGAACCAGATTTGTGTCCACACATTTAACTGGTACAACATAATGATTCAATTTTTGTCACCAAACATGTTACTGTACCTAGGAAATTATTTAAAACAGTGATTAGGAGAGTGTCAATCAGTGTGTTTCTATGCCATTAAACTTATCACACTTGTGCAATGCATAAATTGCCAATGATAAAGCTACACTTTCTTGCATGCTGTAATCCCAGCACACCACTCACGTGAAAACGAAGTGTATTATATCTATCACTTTCATTTTTTGTTTCATTTGAGTTTTGGGTGCCCATACGTTTTTTGGAACTAAATTGGCTCTAGATGCAGCCCTGATCCTACTTGACTAAAAACAAAACAGGCTGAGGGGTCCACACACCTTTTAGGTGCTTGCCTGCAATTCATGTTCATTTTAGTGAGCCTTGTTGATTAAGCTGCCGTTTCAATTTCACATGTTTTATAGAAACTCCCCTCGGCCTCTGTTTCTTTTAATGATTTTACAAATCTTTGTATATCTTTATGAAAATCTGTTAGCATACTTTTGGGATTGCTGCACCGAATATGTCAGATTAATATTAAGCCTGAGAGAAAAAAAAAAAATTGAAAATTTTCAAGAGACTGTAACTCTTCCATATTCGTTGATAATTTCAGTGGGATAGCCCGTCGACCTCCTCCCCTTGTACTGGAGCAGCTGAAGACACTGAACAATCTACTGAAGATCCGACAGATGTTCTGTCGGAGCAGAGATCCTGACTTCCTCTCCGATATCATCAAACGTCAGGTCAGCAGTTTAACATGGGATTGGATGGAGAAAAAAGGATTTTTACTTAGAACTTTGATCAGTGTTAAGCTTATGTGAGCAATTTAGACTTTCTCATTTGAGAGTTATTTATTTTGAGAAGCGAATTATACAGGCTGTGTTAAAAATATTTATCTTTGAATATTTGCAATGCGGTAAGGGTTGGGAATGATGGGTGTATCAATATTTTTCATTTGCCTAATGAGAGAACTAATCTTATGGATTGGGTGGAGACAATATGGTGTGAACAAAATTTGTGATATATACAGTGTAGTAATCCCTCTAATTATTCAATGCCCCTATCGAAATTGAATCAGCCCCCAATTTTGGGGACAAATTCAATCTGGTTCTAATGAATTTGATCACCCTCTAAAATCATTGAAACAAAGAAATAATGAATTATATGCTTGATTTTGAACCATTTTGTCAGCTTCCTTTCCTAATAAATTAGATCACCCGAGATTTTATGATGGAAAATTTCACTTCCTGTGATTGAATTATTAGAGGGAATACCGTACATGTGATGCATTATAAGTCTATTTTCTTCCTTCAGGGCACATCCCAGTCAATGCCATGGCTGGCAGACCTGGTTGAGTCCAGTGAGGGTTCTCTCGATGTCTTACCTGTCCAGTGCCTGTGTGAGTTTCTACTTCACGACTCCCCTCAAGATTTGATCCGAGAGTTGGAGGGAGAGGATGAGACTAAACCAGAAACCAGGCTAAAAAGGATGGTAAGTTCAACTTCAAACCAATACTCCTACCATGAAGGAAATATATCCGCATGTTGGCAAACTTCAACCTAAAGAAATGGGAGAAAATCTTGTGTAAAATGTTGAGATTCCTATAGGAAAGCATCTTCAATTTACAAAATAGGGTCAACACTAAAACATGTCAACGGCAGGCAAAGGATTGTTCTCATAGGGATGATCAGTTCCAATTATGAATGATCTGGTTATCTTATTACTCGCTCAAAATGACCTGAATTGTGGAATGAAGTCCAGATTTTCTGGTGTGTACATGACCCCTGTTCCTGGAGTGGTGGGACAGGGGCCGATTTCATGAAATCTCACTTGACTTAGCCTTTTCACAGGCATTTTCTAACTTGACTATGTGTGCATCAAACATTCTCAGGTTATATTTAACAAAATGTTTGGCCAATTAAATGATGTTTGAAGGAAACGTTTTGTAACTCTTGTGTTGTGTGGTAATAAAAGTACTCCCACAGAGTAGCATGTGTGTGTACAAAATATGTCCGGTGAGATGCATAGGATACTGATTGGTAGACTTTCAGTTACCAAATAAATCTCTGTGTGCCATTTTGTGATATGAGATAAAGAAAGATGCCCATATGTTTAAATCTGTGATATAATTTTAGAAAGGCTAGCTTTATTTCTCAAGGAAATATCATGCTAAAAGTACCACATCGATATTTATTGTGTAATTTTTAATTTGAGCTCGAAAAATTGAACCACTTGAGGTCGGTCATCTTCAATATACCTCTGGCCCATCGCCAGCTGCAACTGTTTCATGAATTTGGAGATCCTGGTTAACGTCCTTCAATATGTCCTCATTACATATGGACAAACAGGTTAATGGACAGTTTGACAGTGGAAAGACAGATGGCAACAGTACCTTTCGACCTAAATTGGCTGAAGGGTAATTACCAGTATAGAGTGAGATGGTGTTGAAATATCGGGTCTTCTAGCTATTGTCCTGGTCTGATCAACTGCTAGATCATGTGGCTGAATTCTGAGTACTGTCACCTAGTTGAATCACATGCCTATTCTCCACTGTTATGAGTGTACACTGTTCCAATATTTTGTAGAAACTGAGGAAGCAGGAGCAGCTTTTATCTCGTCTCCAGAGCCTGGTGCATGATGGGAGTGCTGATAGTCAGACAACATTCCAGGTGCTGGACTATTTCCTCCAGAGACTCGCCTCACATCAGGCATCTGCTAGACAACTGGCTATCAAGGTTTGTACAATACAGTGTAACTGGTGTATACCGACCATGCTTGGGACCAGATTATACAGTGTCGGTTTTGACAGGATTCTGGTTTATCAAGGTTCAAAATACTTTAGGCGGGGGGGGGGGGGATATTTTGATACTTCTAAAACTAACCATTGGAAACAAAATCTAAGCTGTTTTACTGATTTACACTAAATACGCATATGCCTGGTTAGTGCCGTATTTAGTTTGAATCAGTAAAACAGCTCAGATTTTGTTCCCGATGGGTAGTTTTGCTTGAAACTTCTTATTTGTGACCCAAATCTATACCTGCTTTTGCTATGCCTTATCTCCCTTTAGGAAGATCCTACAAATAGTTGAAAACGAAAAAGTTGTCTCCCCTTAGGGAGCTCTCTCAGCTCAGCTAGGTTACTTAAGCTCTGCCCAATCCATAATCTCCCTCTTTCTCTATTTGTACCTCAAGTGTGGTGCATATCAGGAAGTGTCCTATAGAGTGCTGGTTTGGTTGTTGTTGTTGGTTTTGACCTTCGGTTATACCTTTGCTAGACTTATACTTTCTATTGCTGTATTCTTGGACAATCATGTCTGAGATTTCTATCCCGGTTGTTTCGAATTCTTGTCGCTCGTGTGGGCAGTTTTGGACTCGCTTTGATGCTCACACGGTTTGCTTTTCGTGTAAAGGTCACTTGTGTTATCGGCAGGCCACGTGTTCAGAGTGTCAATCTTGGGATACTTTTACCTGTTGGAACTATGCCCAGGCGCGACGGGCTTATTTATTGCATGCTACTGAAGACCCTGCGTTATCGGAGGACGATAGACGTCAAAATGAGATTGCGTTAGTTGGGGATCTGAAATTTAACGAGGACCTCGTGGGTTCAAATTTGGATTTGTCGCATAGATTTAAAAGTCCGGCTTTATCATCGGCGTCTGTTACTATCCCTCCTAGTGGGACCGTCGCACGAGGAGATAGCGATCATGTTCTAGACAGTCTGGCTTCTACTGGTAAAGCTTTGTCTGGGATTCCTGTGAAACCAGTTTCTTTGTTCGGGACAACAAAGGTCTCTAGCTCCAGGTCGGGTTTGCCTGAGCGTTCTATTGTTACCAACGAACAAAAGATTTCTGCTTCACCGCGTGTCATTTCTCCTAATCCTTTGTCAGTCGGTCTATCTTTGGCCGGTTCTTTCAAAGAGAAAAAACATCATCGATTGTCTTTACGGTTTAAATCTCGTTCTTCCTCTGTTGTTTTATCTAAAGCAGCTCTTCACTCTATGGAGGGTCGTTCGGACTCTACTTTGAATTATCAAATTGCGGATTTACAGCCTCCGGTTTCTACGTTTGTTGACCCGTCACTTCGTCGTTCCCGTGCTTCCAAACGACGCTCTTGTACATCGCAACGCCGTTCACGTTCTCGTTCGCCTGTACGTCGTTTTATTTCTCCGCCTCGACGTTCTGTTACGCCGTCTCGTCGTTTTCATACGCCTGTACGCCGTTCTCATTCACCTGTTCGTCGTTCTCGTTCTCCTGTTCGTAGAGCTCGTACACCGAATCGTCCTAGTACTTCTTTACAGCCTTCCCGTTCTCCGGTACGCCGTTCTCGTACTCCTGTTCGACGTTCCCGTACGCCTCCATGCCATTTGCCACGTCGTTTTTCATCACCTCCCCGTCGGGGTCGTCAAGTTCGTCAGTCGCAGACTCCGTTTCTTGATCAATCTTTTGATCGGTTATTGTCTACCTCTCGCCGTCGACACGTCGTTCATTCTCCCAAAGCGGTTTCGACGTCTTCGTCTGATAGTCAAGATTCTTCTTCTTCTGCGGATAGTTCGAAGGATTCGTCTAAGATGCCTTTTGCTGATAAAATGGCAGCGCTTTTGGCTCTCGTTCCGGACATGCCCGTTTCTTCTAATGCTGTCTCTTCATCTGCTCGGGTTAAATGTCCGACAGCGGCTTCTTCCGCGTTCACGTCTACGTCTACTAAGACCCCTCTCATGTGTGCTCCGTCTCCGGCTTGGGAGTCTAATTGTATTGGGTTTGATCGTCAATTGGAGGAGGACAACAAGTTTAAGAAGCCCTCGTTTTCATTTTACCAACTTCATGATAACGTTCTTCCCGACAAACCGCCCAAACGTGATCGTGATTTGAGTCAGGTTTCGAAATCATCTAAAGCAACTTCTGTTTCGGTTCCTATCAAAGTTGTTGATAATGTTATGGAGATGTTGCTGGCAATGCAACGTATTACATCTTTCGCGGATTGGTTTCTGTTGGCTACTTCTCGGATTACCTTGGATCCTGCGTTACGTCAAAGCGATGGTTCGGCTTCTTTGTCTTCTGGTCGTCTTACCTATTTACGAGCTTTCATTGACACACTCAATATAGCTAACCGTCATGTCATTGAGGCGAGTGCTTTTTCTTATGTTTCGCTTCTTCAAGCTCAGCGTAAAGCATTGCTTCAGTTTGTCAAGCCTGACGTTCCATACTTTGTGAAGGATCAACTGTTACAACAGCCGTTATCCTCTAAGTTTGTTTTCAACAATGCTATCGAGTCTGTCATGCCTAGTATTCGTGAGGAACGGACTTCTCGTTTGATTTCTGCTGCGGCTCGGCGTCCTGCTTTTTCCGTGGATCGGAAGCCTAACCGGAATCGTGTATCCAAGTCTACCCAACGTGAGGTGTTTCCACATAGTAATTTTTGTGGCTTCGACAAGCCTCCACAAGCCCGTGGCCGTCGTTCCACCCGTGGGAAATTTTCCAGACGAAGGGGTGCTTCCAACAAATGACTATCTGTTTCCCGTTTCCCATCATACCAGAGATTTTCAGCTGCCCGCCTTCCGCCCTTTCAATCATCAGGTCGTCGGCGGCCGTTTACAACATTTCTGGGAGAATTGGCAGCTTATAACAGACGACGACTGGATTATCAAGACATTGAAGTATGGTTTCCTCTTCAACTTTCAGTCCCAGCCCAGACTCATATCTCGGCCTCGTCCTTCTCTACTGCCAGTTCCCGCAGGACACGTGCAGACGCTTCTGTCCTCTTGTCGCCACGCTCATCGCCAAAGGTGCCGTCAGAGAGCTGCCTCATGCCGAAGACAGCGTCGGTTACTACGTCATGTCTTCCTTGTTCCGAAGAAAGATTCGGACCAGATGAGGATGATTATCGACCTCAAGAGATTAAACAAGTTTCATCTGATCATACCACCTCATTTCAAGATGACGTCGGTTTCATCGATTCGGGCCCGCGTACATCAACGGGATTGGTTGGCCTCAATCGATTTACAGGACGCATATCTCCATATACCTATTCATCCTCGTCATCGACGATTCCTTCGTTTCACCATCAACGATCGTCGGTTCGAGTGGCAAGTCCTCCCATTCGGAGTCAACATCGCTCCATGGCTTTTCACCCGTATCACTTCACCAGTTATGGCGTTTCTCCATCTATGGGGCATTCACATCGAGGTCTATATAGACGACATCCTCTTGTGGGCTGCGGACAAGTCCCTACTCAACGCGCAGGTCCGTTTCACTCTGCTAGTTCTACGTCATCTCGGGTTTATACCTCACCCTCAGAAGTCAGAGTTGGTTCCAGCGCAAATTCGCCGTTACATCGGGGCTGTGTTCAATACTCGTCAACAACTGGTGCGCCCCTAGAGGACCGGTGGACCAAAATTCAGGTGTTGATACTAAGGTTTTTGTCATCAACTTATCAGACACGTCAGCAGTGGCAAAGCCTTCTGGGTTTACTCACTTCCACGCAGGGCCTTACCCATTACGGTCGTCTCCGGGTTCGGCCGCTGCAGTACCATCTGTTTCCTTATCTACAGACGTCATCCCTCAATCCTGCTGTTCCGGTATTGACGTCTCTACATCCACATCTGATTTGGTGGCAGTCCCGCCACCACGTCATGCGGGGAGTTCCATTCCGATTTCCTCCTCCGGATCACCATCTCTACACCGATGCTTCCGAGACCGGTTGGGGAGCCCATCTGGACGGTCTGGAGGTCTCTGGCAGATGGTCGAGTTTGGATGCCAGTCTTCACATCAACCTTCTGGAGATGAAGGCAGTCATCCTAGCAGTTCAGCATTGGAGTTGGTGTCTCATGAATTCATCCCTTCTCATCGCTACGGACAACTCTACGGTCATTGCTCACATCAACAAGATGGGTACCACCCGATCTTTCTCAACGTTTCGTCTGGTGTGGGATCTTTACGACTGGGCTCTCATTCATCACTGTCATCTCAATGCTCGCCATGTCCCGGGTCGGCTCAATGTCTTAGCGGACCGCCTGTCTCGTCCCGACACCGTCCTTCAGACCGAATGGCAACTTCATCTGGAGGTTTTCCGTCAGATCTGCAGCGTCTGGGAGACCCCCTTGATCGACCTGTTTGCGACGAGGAACAATGCGCAGCTTGCCCTCTTCGTCAGCCCGATTCTGGACCCTCAAGCCTTCGCCATCGACGCTCTTTCAATCAACTGGGACAACTTCCTGGCTTATGCCTACCCACCCATGGCCCTGATTCAGGAAGTTCTTCAAAAGATTTCTCAACACGACTGCGTCGTTCTGCTCGTGGTTCCGTGGTGGCCTCGTCGTCAGTGGTTTCCGGTTCTGGTTCCACTTCTCACTGCTCCGCCACGTCGTCTTCCAGTTTGGCCCAGCCTGTTGCGTCAACCTCACGGGATATTTCATCACAACCCGCGGTGGCTCAACTTACACGTCTGCAGACTATCCAGAGTGCACTTACAGTCCAAGGATTTTCAGCAGAAGTTGCACAGACGATGGTTTCAGCCAATCGATCTTCCACATCACAGCTCTATCAAGCGAAATGGGCCTATTTCGTCTCCTGGTGCCGAGAACGTGATGCCGATCCCGACTCTGCCTCTATTTCCTTAGTAGCTGACTTCCTCCTTCACCTTCATCGTGATAAGAAGTTTCAAATCAGCACCATTGAGGGGTACCGGTCTGCTTTGGCTAGGGTTTTACGTCTTTCTACCGGCATCGACATTAGTCTAAACGACAATATCTCTGCTCTCCTACGGGCTTTCGCCTTACAGTCTCACCGTACTCGCCAGCTGTTACTGAAGTGGGATATTGGTGTGGTTCTTTGTGCCCTGATTCGTCCGCCTTTCGAACCATTACAGTCCGCCTCTCTTAAAGCTGTTTCCTACAAAACTGCTTTTCTGGCGGCTTTTGCTTTGGCTGTGCTCCAAGGTCCGTGTGCTCAACGTTTGTACTCCATCCCTGCTTTATCAGACTTTGTTCGTGATCTTGAGGACGACTTACTGTTATGCCCTGTACGAGCCATACGTCACTATCTTACTCGTACCGATCCTGGTCGGGGCTCTCGTCGTCTATTATTCCTGTCTCTTCAGCCATCCGCAGTGCGTGACATTACCAAGACCATTAAGTGGACATATCAACTTGCCATTGACGCTCCCCCACTTTTGTCCTCTGCTTCTTCCCATGAAATTTGTGCCATCGCTACCTCATGGCCTTTATGGAAGAACTTATCCCTTCATGACATTGTCCAGTCCTGTGCATGGACTGCAAATTCTACGTTCACCAATTTCTATCTGAGAGATATGTCAGTACAATCAGATAGGGTGACCACGCTTGGGCCGCTGGTGGCTGCCCAGCACGTGGTCAAGTAACTTTCAAAAAAAGAGGGGGGGGCATTTTCGTTCAGCGCAGCAAGTCCGTCAATCAGCCAGCTTGCTGCATCATCTCATCTCTCAGTCATATCATATGTCCACCATACTACATGATCACCTAAGAGAAGCAATAGGTCAGCCTGCCAGCCGCCAACTCACAAGTCATCTTTCAAGGCCTGACACAAGGGTGAGTTTTGGTTTTCTTTTTTTAGGTATACTTTGTGTCACTTTCAGGTTTAAAGTACAGAGAGTTTGGTGCATGAGGGCAACTATGACCTTTCTTACTAGATCATCTCAAGAGAGACAGCTGCTGTCAACTCACAAGTCATCTTACAAGAACTGACACATTCGTGAGTACTACTTTCAGGTTTGCCAATGTCAGCAACAGGGACTAAAGTACAGAGAGTTGACGTAAGACGGTTTGGGGACTAAAGAGTGGTATAAGATGGGCACCTTGTATGCAATGTTGGCGGAACAAACATGACCACTTCTCGTCATACACTGATTACCACTCGAATACTCACAGCGCCACCGGCCCGAGTTCCTTCGTTGGGGGTAAAATTGTGCACCACATCCACGATCACGGCTACATGGATGAGGACATTCAACTATCTATTATGATTACTCCATGACTACCCACAGCGTCACCGACCAGGGTCCCTCTTGTCGAGTACTAGTGTGCCATGTCCGTGATCATCTCAGCGGTTACTCAGCCTGCTATTGGAACTATAACAAGGCCGAGGTGCCCACCTCCTTATGTTGGTAGTGAGGCATAGCAAAAGCAGGTATAGATTTGGGTCACAAATATGAAACATTTATAAACAATGTTAGTATTTGTAACCAACTCAAACCTGCTTTTGCTTTGATTACCCTCCCATCCTGCCCCTCACTCCACGGCCTTGCACACCACACGTCTCGGGCTATAAGAGTGAGAAAGAGGGAGATTATGGATTGGGCAGAGCTTAAGTAACCTAGCTGAGCTGAGAGAGCTCCCTAAGGGGAGACAACTTTTTCGTTTTCAACTATTTGTAGGATCTTCCTAAAGGGAGATAAGGCATAGCAAAAGCAGGTTTGATTTGGTTACAAATACTAACATTGTTTATAAATGTTTAATATTTGCATAAAGGAAAACACCACATAAATACCCTGCAAGTTTGAAGAAGTTACTATTAGCTCTTTTACTTGGGCATATAATGCGTTCCTAAGTTAAGCACCAGAATCCAAGATGGCTGTCATTACCATGGCAACCGATATATATATCTTTGTGCAAATGATGGTTTTTTTCAAATATTTTCGATCATATATCCAATATATATAAAAATCTTTGAGATTTTTGAAAGAATTAAAATATTCCACTGACAACCCCCTTAAATTTAAGTACAGGGACCATGGATAGTGTTGGTGTTTAGAGGTTAATTGGTTTACCCAGGTATCGGTATTCACAGATTTCACTGTACATAGCTACATATGTTAGTTAAGACATCACAGGGACTTCTGCAGCTAGGAAGTTTACTGATTTCACTATCGTTAAGAAATTGGATGAGAGTCAACAAATACATACAGTAATTGTTTCACTACAGTTTCTGCTTGTTCCATAGTTCGAAGGAAAGATTATCTTGCATATCTGCTGTGTTTGTTATCTGCATAATAAATGACTTTTGTTGTGCACGTGTAACAAGTACTGATATTGTCACTACAAAATGTGTGCATTTCTGATGGGTACAGGGCTTGTCTATGGTGATCTCACGTCCTTCCACGCCAACTGATGATGGAGAGGATATGGAAGTAGACGAGGGGTCAGAAGCCGCACGGTACATGCCTCAACACAAGTGGCTTCTTGTACAGTTACCTACATTACCTGTGTTCCCTGCTGTCAGGGTACAGCTGTGCTTGGCTCTCAGACAGGTAGGTTAGATGTCTGTCATCCTATGGCTGAAATATTGCCAAACAAGACTTCAATTTTATTCTCTCTTTCCTTGTTATACTTCTGTCACTATATGGCTGAAATATAGCGCAATAGTCTAAGCCATCTACATAATAACAGGTTAACTATAGGCTATATCAAAATTCCATTTACACTTCAGTGTTGTCACATTTCCCATATAATGCAATGTAAAACTCCTGTGCACTGGGATACGTATCCCACATACATATATGGAATGAGTGCGTACAACACTGACCTATCGCAATGCTCAAATCAAGCTGCATGCATGATGCGCTCCAGTAATATTTTCCCTAAAATATTGATTAAAGTAATGATTTAAATTATATGGGAAATATTAACTTGATCTTGGATGAAAATTCCCACTCTCAAGAAGGAAAATACATCCCGAACTCGAGTCGCCTGGTGGCTTGGTTGGGATGTTTTTTCTCTTCATCACATGATCAAGTTATATTGGCTTCTCTTAATCCCACTTGCTGAGCTGGGTAGTTCCAAATGGTGAGCATTGTCGGCCAGTCTCATCACCAAATAAACCTAACCTTGTGGATAGACTGACCTTGTTCACCTCCCTGCATCTGCAGAGAAAAATTCTGCTTGCTACAAATTTCACTAGCTATGTTTTCAGCAGTTATTGGGATAAATAATGAATATGATTTTTTTTTTCTGCTTCCAAGTCCTAAAAATTCTTTTTGAAAAATTAGAAGAAATAGAATAATTGCCAAAGAAGTTGAAATTTTGTAAACGCTTTGTATTATGTTGGTGTGCACTGTGTGAACTGGTGTTTCGATGATTTTCCCCAGAGTTATTGCCCTTCATCGTTCATAACCTTTTATGGCCATATGAAACTCGCCCAAATGATCTGTAACTTTCTTTAACTCGGATGTATAGTTAACTCAGGATAAGAAGTCCAACATGATGTAGAATAGCTAGAAATTATCATACATGTATTGTCTTCTGTGTGTTAGAACATGGGGTATTTAATTCAAGAATATGCAAGGTCTCTGCATGTATGATTCTTGATCTAATTTATCAAGGATCACAAAATCTTCTCAAATTCTCTTCTTTGGAGGATAAGGAGGATGTTTCTCAATGCTAATATAGTAATTGACTTTGACATTCCAATTTCAGGCATGTCAGATAGAAACAGATCCCTCCTTGGTCAGTGCATACATCGTCTTTCTGTCCCAGTACGCTATGAATCAGCAGCTTCATGACCTTGATGACCTGGCAGTGGTAAGTTCTCACCTTATCAACGTACAGAAAGTTATATGGAAGGTGTAATACAAAAGTTTTCATATTTTCCAGTCTTCATGGGTTAGATTCATGTTGGAACTATCAGCCTATTTACTTATTTCAGTTTTATTTGAGGTATTTTGTCTCCTAGTAGCTTTAGAAAATGCCCTGAAGTTGGTATTTCAAGCCCGGCCGATTTCAGAAATGAAATCTGCATCGCTTATCTCCCCTTGTTTGACACTGGTGTGTGTCACGTACGTCAGACCATCTGACTGGACATCAGTACTTTAGTACGTTTAGTCTTCAGAAGGCTTGTGTGGCGTCATAATCAAGGAAAGATTAGCATTGATGTGTTGTGTATCGAAATTCGGCTGGGCATGGAGTACCAACTTTTTCTGGCAGCCAAACTACTTCAAATCAAACGAAGTAGATATACGGAAAATCTATCATTATTCTATGTATATAAAATAAAAATGAGAATCTGGAAACCTTTGTATTTCATCTTTAACAAAATAGACGCTAACTCAAATTGTGGCTCAACCTCACCACAGTGTATGCTCTGATTTACAGGCTTAGTCCATTATGTTTATGCTCTCAATTTTATGACATGGCTGTGACGTATACAGACACCACTCCGCACACAAGATTCTGTTTCAATATAACCAAACAACCCTCTTATTTGAGCAGCAAACTACTCTTTTATGTCCACTCATAACAATGGGGGGAAATAATCTTCTTTGTATGGCTATGTCAACAGAGGTATAACACAATAGGAAAGCGATTGGATTGGTCGACGAATAGCATTTTCAACATTTAACATATTATGTCTCTTCTGGCAGAGTGCTTCTCCGACTGGAATCCTCTCAGAAAAAATGACTGGTGGCTGGGGTATTATACCCCAGTGGGGTAATTGTGTGGCTGTTTTACTGCAGAGGCTTCATAATTGGCAGGAATTACTTTTTCACGGTTTTCAGTCAAAAACATATTTGCTGAATGTAACTTTCACGGATAATTCACAGCGCAGTGAACCTGAGATTTCTTATGCCACTGGAAATACTGTACAATATCCTACTGATTCCACTCAGGAGAGTATACGAATAGCAGCAACAAGAAGGCACTCACCGGGGATGATTTACAATTCCAGAACAATTCTTTGCTGGGTTCACGTATATATAGGCCTACCTGCAGCGTACAAAGGAAGATATAATAACGGGGATTATCATACTTGCAAAACCATTTTCCGCGAAAATAAAGATAGTTTTACGTGAATAATAAAGCATTTACAGTACGATACATGTATATATTAATAAAAATAGATATTAGTGTACATAGTATTTCTATGAAACATTCTCAGTGTTGGTCTTCAGCCTTGTTCTCTTAATTCTTAATTCCTCAAAAAAAGAAATGATGAACGTTGAACTATCATAAAACAATAAAATGTTTTTAAAATGCATATTCTCTTATTTCCCAGAATTCCGTGGGTCTAACATAAGATGTTTTCATCTGTACATTCTCACAAAACCCAGCACACAAGTCACATGATTTAGTTGCTCTTTTGTTCCTACAGGATCTAGGTCAGCTGATCGTGGAGCGGTGTACAATTATCAACCACATGTTCCCTATGGAGAGGGAGAGGAGATCCCCACAGGCTGAGCACACTCTGAGATCACTCGTTCACCTGTACGCTAGTTACCTGAGGAAAGCCAAGGAGCCGGATAAGGCTGCTTACACATGGGTAAACTCCTACATTTAGTAGAATCTCTGCCATAATGCTGTTGTGCTTAATGTATCATAGTGTTTTAAGTTCTTACACAGGGTTGTAGACATCTTCATTGCACCAAGCTAATTTCTGCCTTTCCACTTTGAACTTCCCTTGATATATCTGACCCCCTTCAATGTTCAAAGAACTTATAAATAGACACGAGACATCAGTGACTTCAAATACATTCGAATTTCTAAATGGGTCATAGAAGAGCGCTATTGATTGGGCCGACACAACCACCATATTAAGAGGAATGATGTAGTTACTTGAGGAAGATGTCGCCCTGCACACAATCGGCGGGTAGGTTCTGATTGGTTCATCTCTCATTTGTAGGTGAAATTTACACCTCAGATCTTGAACACTGAAGTAGGCCAGATATATCAAGGCGAGTTTGACGTGGGAACATAGAAATTGGCTTGGTGCAATAAAGATGGGTCTTACTGTTCCATCTTTATCTAGAACCTCTGTAAACAAGAACCCTATAAAAGCCGACACAATATTCATGTCGGAGCATGATCAGTTTTGACAGGTTAAGATACAAGGTGTGTTCTGATTGTGATTCATTATACAAATCAGTTATATTCAAAGTTGTATGTTTGAATGGAGAAAGTTGGCGGGAAAGCTTATATCTGTAATGAACATCGTCTGTATCTTGTATTATAGGTGGTGATATCAGGACGATAATGGTGATGATAGGCAATTCGCACTGCCTGGGTATTTCTACATTATATAGTAGCATTTTCATGTTAACCTCGAGCAGATATGATATCCATCTATAACCTTACCATACATCTTCACCATTTATTAGAAGACCTTCAGCAGATATAATTTAAAGGGATATTTTCTTCTTTTTGCAGTCTGATACTCAGGATCAGATTTTATTACAGTGGGAATCTGGAGAGTCTGCTACAATGCATGTGTTAGTGGTCCATGCTATGGTCATACTCCTCTCTTATGGACCACCCAAAGGTAATCCCATCTGGACATACTGTACATTCTGATACAATCGAATCAGATCTGGACTTATTTAACCCTGTCTGTACCGTATCGGTACAATAGTACCGATAGAAATAAAATTAAATGATTGCCTCTCATTGGCATACAAAATTAAGAATATTTTCATCATATTATACCTTGTTCGAAAGCTTGGAGTATCGTCTTTGAAACTACGTAGGCCATGATAAGTATACCTTCGCTTCATTCATGTTCAGGACGGTGTTGTTACCAGCTTGGAACTTTAAAAAATGCCCGTACAGAGGGAGTTAATCAAATGAGTGAAATTTAGTCAATTGAGAACCCAACCTTTAAACTAAATCAGCATTCAAATCAGTATTCAACCTGCTTAATCATATAAAGGCCTGAACAAAAATCAGATTAATACTGAATTTTCTGATTGAAATCAGAATTGGGTCATATCAGATGGGGATTATTTCAGTTTTTCAATCAAATCAGATCTAATCCTGAACATCAATGACAGCCTGACATGTCTGATAATATGAAAGATCCTCACTCGGGCATGTCGTGAGAAATGAAACTCTCCCTTTTGAATGTGATGTAACCTGAAATGATTCTTAAGGCTGAACTTTTATGAAGTATAAGCCAGGGAATTTGGTTAGGGCTGTTCCATTTAAAAAGGTATGGGAGGGGCAGAAGGCAGCTTTGATTTATACCCCACCACCCATAGAAATTTTATTGGCCTTCCCAATGTTGTAACATGGATTGAAGGGAATTTCCTCCCATGACCCATAGGATAATATATTGAGTGCCTTCCTCCCCTCCCATACCCTTTTAAATGGAACAGCCCTTACGAACTACAGTACATGTTGATGTCTATTTCTTGCAGCTTTTACAATAATTAATGGAATTTCTCAATTCAATCCCACCTTTCATGGACTGTATTACACTTTACTACCACAATTTTGATGCTTATCTTGTCTACATACTTTGTTTTCATACAACAGGAGAAAGTGCATATGAAGAACTTTTAGAGACCTGGTTTCCAGCCAATAGTCATCCACCATCTGCTTTCCTGTTGGATACCTCTGAAGAAGCTCTCCTCTTACCTGATTGGTTGAAACTCAGAATGATCCGTTCCAGTGTACAGCGAGTTGTAGATGCAGGTATAAGAATTTAAGACTATCGGCCTGATACCTCCTATTTTTGTGGGAGGCCCGTTCGCTGAGTGGTTTACTTCGCCAGCATATAGTGCTGGTGATTAGGGGCCTTACTCTGAGGGTAGCTGGTTCGAATCCCGCATGGGACTTGACCAATTTTCAGCACTACAATCTGTGCTATAGTAAGATAGTGTTATCCCAAAATAACGAAAATACTGTTGTACGATCACTTTCTAAATGACAAAAATATATATCTCTGTATGTGTTCAGCTTTGGGAGTGGTGTCATTACGGTCATCAGAGGGGTACTAAATGTTCACTTTCAAGACTACCGGTCTGCTGCCTCCTATTTTGGGGAGTTCGTCATTTTAGGATCTTCAAACCGGGAACACCGCGTGCAATAACTTGTCAGGTAGCTTTTCCAGGTTTAACATGGTTCCCTACATGTAGTCACATATTGTGTTTTCCTTACATGACGAATAGGCCCTATTTTTGTGGCTGAGTGGTTTAGATCGCCGACATATAGTACTGGCGATTAGGTGCCTTACTCTGGGAGTCGCTGGTTTGAATCCCAGACGGGACTCAACCAATATTCAGCACTAGAATATGTACTATACTAAGATAGTGTTATCTCAAAATAACGAAAATACAGTTATTATTGAGCCTGATTTCTCTTTTGTTCTGTAAAAATGTACCTCATTCCCACAGCTCTCCAAGATCTAGAGCCCAGTCAGCTCCTCTTGTTTGTCCAGTCGTTCGGTATCCCTGTGTCCAGTATGAGTAAGTTACTCATGTGTCTGGACAAGGCTGCTACCATGGACAGTCTCACGCTAGAACAGGCTGTCGTTGACAAGGCCTACATGGCACAACTGATCGAAATCCAGCAAATGAGAGGAGCATCAGGGGGAGATGACTTCTACCAGCTTCTCACACACGGCGTGCCTAAACCCCCTCCTGGTAAGCTATATATTCTTACAGGCAATGTTAGTTTTGAAGCTTGGTAACATACTTGGTATGGTAATCCCTCTAATAATTCAATCCCCCTATCAAAATTCAATCACCACCAAATTTGAAACAAAATTCAAATGTCTGTTCTAATAAATTTGATCACTCCCTAATTTTATGGTGGGAAATTTTACTTCCTGTGATTGAATTATTGGAGGGATTACCTTAATAATGACCTGTCCAAGTTTTAATACCATGACGATAGTAATTATTTATTAGATGGCCATGATTATTCAAGTATTCTGATATCATGCATTATTAAGACTTTACATACTGTTATATTTCTCACTAGGCTTGAGGCCTCCACTTTATGCTTAATGTATTGTTGGTTCAGTTTTCTTTTAAGAAAACGGTATTCACCTTAGGGCGGCCCCTCTCCTACCAATACACTGTTTATTCGAATAAACTAGGGACTCCAGTAGAAATTTCATTTAACTTTCACAGTTGTTTAATTCTGGGCTTTTGAAAGCTGGAATCATTACAAGACTAATGCAGTTTGAATTATCATAATCGGGTGAATATTGACGAATATAGAGCTGCCTGAAGTTGCCGGTTTGGTCCACTTCGCGGGAAAAGAAGTACCCATCAAGCCCATATATATCAGGGTTTAGCAATGGCACCGAAATATGGTAATAAATGACAAAACAAACACCAATTTAAGTTCATATTCAGTTCTATTAATCATATTTCGATGAAATTTGCCACATTTATTTGTTGGTTCCGATACATGCGGAAAATGTTTTCTCAGCAGATGTATGGATATTTTGAACCTATTTGCATAAATTTGCATATGATGCGGTTTATTGTACCAAAAATGTCTCGAAATTGTAAAACGCATGTTTTCATGTCGACCACTTTCCAATCCATTGCATTCACATGAGGAACAATCCTACATTCTTCCAAAGACAAGTAAAACTTATGCAGGATATGCATAACTGATGCATGATTGGCCTATTACTGTAGCTAATTTACATAAATTTGCATATTCAGCAATAACCATATTGAGACGCTACACCACAGTGTCTTTCAATATATCCAGTTTTTAGGGCTAATATTATAGATATTTGACCAAAATTAAATTTGAACAATCTATGCTATGGAGAGAAGCTATAGTTGTGACAGGACTGGCCCATCTCTCCAACTAATTTGCATAGATTTGCATATGATGTGGTTCCTAATATAAAAAAAATCTCGGAATTGAATTACACGTTGTCATGTGGACTGCATTTTAACCCATTTGCAATCACAGCAACAATCCTACATTCTTCCAAAATGATCCTTCTGCAGAAAATGCATAACTGGTACATGATTGATCAACTTTAATAGCAAATTTACATAAATTTGCATATTCAGCAATAGCCATATTGAAGACGCAAAACTGCAGTGCCGTTTGTATGTCCTGTATTAATGTAGAGACTCCAGTAGAACTGACAGTAGTCGGGCGAAAATACTTTTTTTTGTCCATTATTGACTTGTATAAATCTTGTATTTTCTTCAATAAAACTAGTAAATCTTACCAAAATCACGAAAATAGTGTTTCTTCGTTTTTTACTGAGAATGTTGCTTTATTTTCATTATGAAAATTATTGCAGTGTACGATACTTCTATAAGAAATCCGTAATATGTGCTACCCACTTCAGCGCATGAACATCATTTTTTCACACATATCGTCAGCTTCTCGATTTTTCCAAAGATGAGCCAAGGAAAATATCTGTCTGTCAAATATTTCTCTTTTATTCGGGCATGACAATGTGGGGTAGCTGCTGCAGTTTGCAACATTATTGCATGGGGAAAATGCTCTGTCCAGCATCTGCGACCATGAGGGAGTTTTGCAGGCCAGAATGGATGTCATTATCAGCTAAGCAGCCCGGTGAGGAGGTTTCTGAAATGCAGAAAAAAATATGTGCATGACGATATACTCTAGATGACCTGTACAAAGAGAGAAGATGAAGAAGAAAATATAGAATATACAGTTCTATTGAGACCTATTGATCCATCATGGGTATTCAACTGTTTTTAAGGTCCTATGAAAATAGGATGAGGCTGTTGATAGGTGTACAGGCTCTATGAAACGTTGTGGGTGAAGGCATACCAGTTCTATATTGTTAATTAAAATATTAAAAGGAGTCTGTGGAGTTATAGGTAGCCAACCATCAAGGGGCGCAAAATTTACATGGTTTGCAGTAAATTGGACCCTGAAGCCCCTATACTGCATTTGGAACAGGCCAGCCTCAGGTCAGCATGGGGTCAACAATCCTTAGGCAGCTAAGCAATAGATGAGTTCATTATCTGGCGGGGGTCAATGGCTATAGCAAGAAAATAATATAAACGATTCAGGGAACAATTTACGAATAAACTACACGAAATTTTGTCTTTCCGATAAAGTTCATTCACTAAAGAAGACAGCTGCAGCAGATTTCGTATTTCTGTGGCTTATTTGCTGCGTAATGTCCTAAAATTCACTCGCTGAACACTGAGACGCTTCAGCGAAAGCCCACGAAGGAAGGCGCCATTTTGGATTTGCCGGGATCTCGTAAAGATTGGATATGGTGTAAACAATGACAAAATCTGAGAGAGAGCTGGGCGATAATATGAAAAATATTGTTTAACCAATTCAGGATGATACTTTTACCGACTGATTCACATGCAAGTTGAACAGAGATACGTACGCAAGTAGGTAGAAATCCAACACCAAAGTTTTCTATCCAGCACATGTTGGACTCACAAAATTAAACCGGAAATGACGCCAAGATATTCTTACACAGAATTTCATTGGCTACAAGATGGTACTATTGACAGACAGATATGTTCATTGGCTCACCTTCGGAAAAATCGAGAAGCTGAAGATATGTATGAAAAAATGACGTCCATGCGCTGAAGCGTGTAGCGCATATTACGAAAGTTGATACGTTCAATTAACGATTTCTTATAGAAGTATCCTACACTGCAATAATTTTCATAATAAAAATAAAGCAGCATTCTCAGTAAAAAACAAAAACCAATATTTTGGTAAGATTCCACAAGTTTTATTGAAGAAAATACAAGATTTATACAAGTCAATAATGGACAAAAAACGTATTTTCGCCCGACTACGGGCAGTTCTACTGGAGTCCCTAAATAAACTAATTAGTAACCTTATCCAGACTGATGCATGACAGGAATTTGTGAGAGAGATGTGTTGATTGATTTCAGTGGTAGAAGAAGAGAAGAAACCAGTGACTGTGAAGGAAATGTTGAGAATAGAGACTGACAAACAGGATGAGGAGCTACCTCGTGACATCATTGGATTAGCTGACTGTCTACGTCAGGTAAACTTTCACTTTCAGTATGGTCATCATGTCAGAGACTATAGATGTTCATTACAGATTCTCTTGTCCCTGTCAATCAGAAGAAAGCAAGTGTCCGGCACCTACTTATGACTGTTTTATCATTTCAGATATTTGGGGGAATAGGAAATACGGTGGAATCTTCCAAGTTACAAAGACGCTTCATCAAGGTTGGTCAAAAACTTATTTTTATGCCCTCCCTCTAATTAGAGAAGGCATATAGTGATCGCTTTGTCCGTCTGTCCATCCGAATTTTTGCGCGCGCAATATCCCGGTTAAAATTTCATGGACAGGGAAATGTGGCCAGTGCCTCGTAGTTGTGCAGCATAGAGTTGGGTTTTTTTCAGAGTTTTGGTTATATTTTCAAGAGTTATTGCCCTTCGTTCCTAAAATATCTGTGAATGGGACGTGTCCGGGCTGGATCTTGGTTAATATTGTATGGACAAGTATGGAATTTGCATGATATGTGGTCAGTGCCCTTTAGTTGTGCAGCGTGAAGCTTCTCTGCATTTCGCATATATTTTCAAGAGTTATGGCCCTTTGTTCTTGAAATCTTTGTGAATTGGGACTTGTGATATATATGCAAATTAGGCCTTGATCGACCAATTAAAATCATTCTATTTTCAATTAACCGATTTGGATTGGGAAAGTGACTATATATATGTTATTCTACATTCCAAAGCAGACCAAATAGGTCCCGAAGTATGAAATTGCCCCAAAAAGGGTGAATTGGTTGCAAATTTCAAAGTTCACTGATCACCTCAGAATTTCACCATAATATACTCCAAGGAATATAGGTCTCATAAGCAGGTCACATTTTCGGATTTGGCAAAAGCCCCGGCGACCATCTTGTATCAAAACATTGTTTTATCACTTGTTGGTCGATCGACTTGATACCTGGAGAATATGTATTATGCGAGGCATGGCGAAAAATGTGACTGAAACAGAATTTTTAGAATTATCCAAATTAGGCCTCCACCGACCAATACAGAACCGAACAGAATGGGGGGGCATACAATTTAGCAATCTCTGATTGTTTCTTTCCTGCGTTTTTAACAAAAGGTGTTAACAAGATATTGTACTGTATGGCTGAAAAGTGATTTTTATTATCACATCCTTGATTTTCTGCCATGAATGATCTACTAATTGTAATTCTTTGATGTTAAGAGTTGATGACTTAGTTCAAATTTTCTGCATTGTCTTTTGTTTTGCATATAAAGATTTCAGCGTTGGTTGCCCTGAAACTGATATTTTGACTTCAGATGAAATCAGCAACCATTCTTCTGTTTTCAGAAATTGACGGTGGATGATACATTCCCAAATCTTCTGCTCAAAGCTTTTGAACTGGTGAGTCAATATCTTGCAAGTACCTTAAATAGAAGTTTCTGGCTGATCGCTTCAGCTGTTTCTGTAAAACTTGCCCGTTTCCTGTATTTAATCCCTGTAAACCAGAACTGTCCCAACATGTAGGCGGGTTTGATTAGTTCAATTCACTGATGATCTGAAAGGAAAATAAAAAATTATATAGAACTGATACTCAAATCTTTAATCATTTGAAGTAAGTTTAAAGTTGGAATAGCCCAGAGATTTTGTTTGTATTTTGTAGGTATTGAGCTCAGAAGATGGGGCATCATTCGTATCCAGTTTACATGATAAACCTCATCTGTCTTGTCCAGTACTGCGCCTTTATATAGCCAAACAGGTAGATATATAATCTGTGGTTACAGATTACCTATTTCTTCTAACTTTTCGAATAGCATTTTTAGACTTAAAAGCAGAATAAAACCATCTTTATGTCAACTGGGGCTAAATATTGTGGTATCAATATGTTATTTATCCCAAGAATTGAAAATCTAGCTAGTGAAATTTGTAGAATGTTAGCAGAATTTCTCTCCACAGTAGCCTGAATTTAAGTTTTGCTGACTGAATAATTAGAAGAAATAGGGTACAACACAGTCATTTTGGGGACAGTCGGCTAGTCATAAATACTCCATACCAACAGCTTTCATTAACGGCTTACTACAGAAAACAGTTTGATTCATTAACCACTGATTTCCTGGTCGATCAACACTGCTGAACCACGAATATGTTGGATCTTACAAAGAAGTACAACAAATGTATTCAGAGTGAAAAGGTGATTCCTGCGAATAATAAGGCATCGTCAGTCATGGCAGCAATATCGATAGACTGGCAATTCTTCGTCTGTTCAAATGTCTAGACATTACTCTGATACATGAAAGGTCAATCGAATCTCAATTGCCCAATTTTCTACCATAAACTTCATATTCCGTAAACGGTGTATGCTCTCAAAATGACAAGGATTTTGTGTGAATATCGCATTGAAAGGAAATAGCTTAACATGACATGGCCCCGAGACAACATGTCACAGTGGGCTTAACTTACTGCTGTGTCCCTTCTATTTTGTGGGTCTAACATCAAATCAGTAAATTTATTTCTCAAATCTACACCTGCTATTGTGTTGCCCTTAATCCTCTATTGAGATCCTGCTGTAGACTAAAAAGTTCTCACCCTCTGGAGCCTCAGCCAATAGGTTACACTGCGCCTGCGCCCAAACGCACTTTCCCAAATCCTTTTTCTTCCTACAGCCACAGCGTGTGGACGTGTTTAGAAAGAGAGCTCTGCTAGAATTAGATTTAGATTTTTTTTGTCTATCTTGACAAGGAAATATTCAGTCTAGATTTAGTTCAACATTGTAAAACAATGCCTAAAACCACCGGGAATATTAAGCGCTGCACATCTTGCAGACAAACTTGGTCACATTTGGACTCACATTCGCTTTGTTTTTCCTGTAAAACGCATTTATGTTATAGGAAAAATATGTGCCTTGAGTGTATTTCTTGGTCCGACCAAGCCTGGTACAATTATGCTCAGGCCAGACAGAGTTATTTATTGCAGGCCGCGGTAGACGTGGAGTTGGCACCCATCGACAAGCAACAAGCCGAAATTAATCTCCAAGCAAGTTGATAGAAACATCAACGAGGACATGCCAGATATCCCGTCACCTGTTTCACCTGTAATTCCTCCAAGCGGCACCATACGTGTCGAAAACCTACCTGGCCAGATGTTATCGGGAGTAACAATTACTCAATCAGTCCCCACAACCTTGCGGACTACAAAGGCTGACGGAAACAAAGGAAAGAGGACAAAGGGAAAGAGAAAGGCATTGACCACTGAGCCTGACCTACCTTTTGTTATCCAAGAACAACAAAACCTTTCTTCTATGCCTAATGTGTCTTCCATTATTGTTGACACAGCGACCCCTTCCAAAAAAGCAACTGAACAAACAGCTACCGGGACTCGCACTGTTTCCCCACGACGTTCGGGCCGTACCACATCTCGACGTTCCCGTAATTCACGTCACCGATCTCGCTCTTCCCGACGCCGATCTCGATCTTTCCGACGCCGATCTCGGTCGACGTCATCGACATTATCACAGATCACGGTCACCTTTACGTGATTATAGGAATCAACGTTCTCGCTCACCACCTCGTTTGAGTTTTCACCGGTCTCGTGAACCACAGCGCACCATACCTACCCGACCACGCCGTCATCACACACCAGTACAGCGTGATCCGGTTTTGACGCACCGATCTCGTTCTCTACATCGGCAGACCCGATCATCGACACGTCGACATAGAGTTTCACGATGTTCTCCGTCTCCATTACGCCGTCGATCCATCTCTTCACGCCGACATCGGGGTTCTCGACGTTCGTCTTCATCATCACATCGTCATTCCCTTTCTTCACGACGCCGATCTACGTCATCACGTCATCATGCATCTACGCATAGGTCTTCAACTGCGAACAACGTTCAAGGATTCATAGAAGTCCAAATTTTTACTACCCAATACAAAATATTGAGTTTTTTTTATGCTCAAATTGAGTTTTTCCAAGTTTTTACGGCCCATCCACAAGCTGATATTGAGTTTTTGGATATTTTTACCACCCTACCAATTAAGATATTAACAAATAATTTCTGTAATACTGAAGTCAAACACCACATAAACCCACAAACTGTCAACAGGTCTGGCACACTTCACCTCTGATACATTTCACTGTAAAATCCAAATATAATTAAACGTTAATAACGCATTCAGGTGAAGCTGGTAACGCGTTTTATTTAGTTCTTACGTATCATAGATATTTATAATGAAATACTGAAATAAAATTTTAAGAAATTTTCTGTTGGTTAATGTTTAACTTGAGAAATATAATGAAGACATTAAATTTGGACATAAATTAAAAACATTGTGTGATGGCAAAGAATCTAGTCCAATGGTACAGGCCATGACATT
The DNA here is from genome assembly GCA_036873755.1 of Hanleya hanleyi. Classification (NCBI taxonomy): domain Eukaryota; kingdom Metazoa; phylum Mollusca; class Polyplacophora; order Lepidopleurida; family Hanleyidae; genus Hanleya; species Hanleya hanleyi. Next base: position 13,362 of record JAVTVY010009980.1, on the reverse strand, counting down.
AGAGATCATTGCGTAACCCCCAAAAAGGTTACGGGTACTGCAGGTGCGTAACCTATTGGTTAGGTTACGCCAAACTTGACTGCGTTACCCAAAGGTTACGTGAAAAGGTTACGCAGAATTTAACAAAATGCTGGATGTCATCAATGTAAGCAACCGCCAGAACCTGGGTTAAATGGACTCTGTCGCCACTTTATTCAAGATTCCTGTTTTCGTCCTTACAACGATTAAAAAAGTTTTATAATTATAATAAAACAGTGTATTTTTTATTATTAAATCATTTTGGTCCAGGCATTTAGCAATATTTCGACCATAATCTGAATATAGTTTGTGTGATGGTGAATACTGACAGGTCAGTCTTTGGAGATTCACAAATTACGAAAGTATAAAAACGAAAACTGGACTCCGCATAAGCTCCTTCTGTCATGTACGTCAATGAAAAGAGTTTTCTTTTCAAATTTTAACTTTACAACACAGCCGGTAGTTTTATTTCAAAGTGTATCGCACTACTATCAGCGAAGAAAACCACATGGTAAATTTGTTCTCGTATTCCCGTCGTCCCGCCAACTGAAACAGAAAGCACGTGGAGTTTGTCGTGTCTATGTAGTCTCTTGCTCAAGTTCATGTTGGGCTGCAGAGTTGCTCTTCACAGGTTGTACAGATTTCCTGTCAATCAGCGACCAATGGGAGTGCTTGATTTGGTGTTAGCCAATCTTCTGTTGTAAAGCACGTGTCGCAGACTGTGTGCGCCCTATGACTGTAGTCGAGACCCTGTCGTTATATCGTCGTCATCGTGATCTGCGCATGTCTCACACCTGAGTTTACTTCCGCTTTCTGTATCAAGCGTGTTATTGGCAAAACTTTGGCAATTATTTCTAGAACTGAAAATCCCCAAACATTCGAAGCCAGATTGTCGAAGGATCGGCGATGGATTTCACATCATTGAAATAATTTGCACCATTTCGAGGATTGAGTTTTCGTCAAAAATATTGAGTATTTCTTTCCCAAAACGTACGCTTTTGAGTTTTTTACTGTCTGTATTCAGTTTTTGACATTTTCTTACTACCGTTATGGACGTCTATGAATCCCTGAACATTACTCGACCATGCCATCCACTTGATCGATTATTGGCTACCAACAATGCTACTCTACGAGATATTCATGATATATCTCCTGATCGTCGATCTTCGTCATCTTCATCTCACGTACAGAAATCTATACCGAATGCGAGAGATTTACCCTTTACGGACAAGATGGCGGCCCTGATGGCTCTTGTCCCGGAGATGCCGGAACCTTCTACTTCCTCTTCTACGTCTAGGACTAGACGTGAACCGGTATCTATGGCGTCTATCGTCGTTCCGGCCATACCAGTAGTACCAAAAGCGCCATCTTCATGTGCGCCATCTCCGGAATGGGCCCCCACAATGGCTAACCTCGACAACCAACTTCAGGAACAGGACAAGTTGAAGAAACCCAAGTTTTCCTTCTACAGAATGCACGACAGCGTACTTCTAGTCAAACCCCCTATGTTGGATTTGGACTTAGATCAAATCGTAAAAACCACCAAAACTACCACCCCCCTTACAGCCAAGGAAGTGGAACGTTTGCAAGAGATGTTCATCTCCATTCAACATATTACGTCGTATACTGATTGGTTCCTGTCCACTGCATCTCGTTTAGTATTTGATCCTTCCATCCGTCAGCCTAAGGGTGAGGTTCTCCTATCTCCCGATCAAGCCTACCTACGGGGATGTTTTTATACACTGAACAAGTCTAATTGCCATGTCATCGAGGCTTCCGCTTTCTCGTATGCTGCCCTTCTTCAATCTCAGCGCAAGGCAATCTTACGTAATACTAAAGTCGAAGTTCCAGTTTCTGCTCAAAACATCTTGATCCACCAGCCGTTGAATTCCAAGTTTTTGTTCAACAACACAATTCAATCCATCATGCCTGGTATTCGGGAGGAGAGAACATCTAGACTTCTGGCCGATGCTTCCCGTCGCACAGCTCCTACCTCGACCACATCTAACCAGAGGAATCGAGGTTCAGCTCAGAAGACTACTTCACGGGAGAACACTTCGGATAATTTTCGTCCCTTTGCCAAGCCTACAAGTACCCGTGGACGTCGATGCGGAGCTTCCAGAGGTAGAGGCAGAGGCAGAGGTGCCTCCAACAAGTGACAGTACTCATTCCTTTCGTCTGCCCGCCTTCCGTCATTTCACTCATCCTACCGTCGGAGGCCGTCTGCAGCATTTCTGGGAAAACTGGCAGCTCATTACAGACGATGTATGGATTCTAAGGACATTAAGAGAGGGATTTCGCTTCACCTTCCAGAACCATCCCGTGCTCATATCCCGTCCTCGTCCATCACTGCTACCAGTTCCTTCAGGACACGTTCAGACACTTCTCTCATCCATCACCACACTCATCACAAAAGGTGCAGTCAGAGAGTTACCTCAGGCCGAGAACACAGTCGGGTTCTACAGCCGTGTTTTCCTGGTTCCGAAAAAGAATTCCGACCAGATGCGTATGATTATCGACCTGAGATGTCTCAACAAGCTGTACCTGTCCCCACCTCCGCATTTCAAGATGACATCGATTACATCGATCCGGGCCCGTCTACATCACAGGGATTGGCTGGCCTCCATCGATCTACAAGACGCTTATCTGCACATACCCATTCATCCTCGACACCGTCGATACCTTCGTTTCACAGTCGCCGGTCGACGCTTCGAATGGCAGGTGCCCCCGTTTGGAGTCAACATCGCACCATGGCTTTTCACCCGCATCACAGCACCAGCCATAGCGTTCCTGCATCTACGGGGCATTCACATAGAAGTTTACATAGACGACATTTTCATCTGGGCTCACAACAAGTCTCTACTCAACGCTCAGATCCGATTCATTCTACTCATCCTTCACCATCTCGGCTTCATCCCTCATCCTCAGAAGTCAGAGTTGGAACCGGCACAATGCCGTCAATTCATCGGGGCAGTCTTCGACACACTTCAACAGTTGGCACGACCCCCGGAAGACCGATGGACCAACATTCAGTCGATGGTTCAAGTCTTTTTTTGACCTCTCCCGCACAGCCCCTCAAATCATGGCAGAGACTGATAGGTCTACTCGCATCCGCACAAGACCTCACTCACTATGGCCGTCTCCAGGTTCGTCCTCTGCAATACCACTTGCAGCAGTATCTTCAAACTTCACTCCTCAAACCACTAGTTCCGGTATTGACGTCACTACACCCACAGCTGGTTTGGTGGCAGTCCCGTTACAATGTCATGCGGGGAGTACCGTTTGTACCACCAGTTCCTCGATACCATCTGTACACCGATGCGTCCGAGACAGGTTGGGGAGCCCATCTAGACGATCTACAGATGTCCGGCAGATGGTCAACAGCGGATGCCAAACTTCATATCAACCTCTTGGAAATGAAAGCTGTCATATGTGCAGTCCAGCAGTGGAGTCATCTACTGGAGAATTCGTCTCTTCTCATCGCAACAGACAATTCAACTGTCATTGCTCATATCAACAAGATGGGTACCACCGGATCCTACTCAACATTCCGTTTGGTTTGGACCCTCTATGACTGGGCGATGCAACATCACTGCCACATACGTGCTCGTCATGTTCCAGGCCGACTCAATGTATTAGCAGATCGCCTGTCTCGCCCCGACACTGTACTACAGACGGAATGGCAACTGCATCCAGAGGTCTTCCAACACATCACAAGCATCTGGGAGAACCCTCTGATCGACCTGTTTGCGACGAGGAACAATGCACAGCTTTCCCTATTCGTCAGTCCGGTTCTTGACCCTCGAGCCTACGCCATCGATGCTCTATCGATCAGCTGGGACAACTTCCTTGCGTACGCCTACCCACCCAATGCCTTACTGCAGGAAGTACTTCAGAAGATTGTTCAACATGACTGCATCATTCTTCTCGTCGTTCCTTGGTGGCCTCGTCGACCGTGGTTTCCGGCTCTGATTCCTCTACTCACCGCCCCTCCACGTCGCCTACCAGTATGGACCAACCTGTTAAGCCAACCCGGCGGGATAATCCATCACAACCCTCAGTGGCTCAACCTTCACGTCTGCAGATTATCCAGAATACCCTCACAGACCAAGGATTTTCAGCAGAGATGATGGTTTCATCTAACCGACCTTCCACATCACACGTCTACCAGGCTAAGTGGAAATATTTCGTCTCATGGTGTCAACAGCGAGGCTCCGATCCCGACACTGCCTCTCTTCCTATAGTGGCGGAATTTCTTCTTCACCTACACCGAGATAAGAAAAAGCAGCACTATTGAAGGGTACCGATCAGCCTTGGCACGGGTTCTATGGTTATCTGCTGGCATTGACATTAGCCTGGATTCCAATATCTCTGCTCTTCTACATGCCTGTGCATTACAGTCCCGTCGTTCCCGGCAACTATTACCTAAGTGGGACATTGGCGTGGTCCTCAGCGCATTCCTTCACCCACCCTTTGAACCACTAGAGTCAGCCTCAATGAAAGCTGTTTCCTACAAGACTGCCTTCCTAGCGGCCTTCGCCCTGGCGTCTAGAGTATCTGAGCTTCATGCCTTGGAAAGAAAATCGATGACTTGGACGGCAGACTGGTCACACATATCCTTCCGCCCTGTTCCTGAGTTCATCGCCAAGAATGAGTCTATACGACAAGGACCTTGTGCTCAACGTCTGTATTCCATCCCTGCATTATCAAGTTCAAGGACTTGATAACGACATCTTACTGTGTCCAGTACGAGCAATACGTCACTACCTCAGCCGCACCGATCCTATTAGAGGTTCTCGTCGACTACTACTGCTCTCTCTTCTCCCAAGGGCTACCAAAGACATTACCAAGAATACGGTGGCCTCTTGGTTGAGCAAGACCATTAAATGGACACACGAACTATCCCTCGATGCCCCCCCACTGCTAGCCTCTGCATCTTCTCATGAAATACGAGCCATCGCAACATCATGGCCTTTATGGAAGAACGTATCGCTGGATGACATTGTCCAATCCTGTGCTTGGAGTGCCAATTCCACGTTTACAGATTTTTATCTGAGAGACTTGTCAGTACAAACAGACAGCCTGACCATGTTAGGGCCGCTCGTTGCTGCCCAACATGTAGTCGCCTAGTCTTCAAAGAAAGGTGGGGGGGGGGCAGTACCGATCTCAAGCCGACCACCAGTCTGCAAGATGGTTAGAGTCACGGCATATCGGTAATCGCCAATACCAGCCAGCTATCAAGACCCCGACACTAGTAAGTAAAGTGAGTATAAATGTGTTTATTTCTAGGTAAATCTAGTGTCGGACATTCAAGAAATTTCATAGGTTAAGAAATTGGCGATTGGAGCATATCGTTGGTACTCTAGTATTCGGATGCAGAAGTCTTGGTCCTTATACCCTTCTTACCGTTTCACTAGTAATTGCCCCTTAGCCCCTATAGTGCTTTACGCCCAGGGTTACTGACAGGTTCAATTAACGTACCACAACCATGGTCAGTTGGTTCCACTAGTAGACTGGTGCAGAAGCCTCGGTCCTTATACCCTTCTTACCGTCTTACTAGAAATTGCCCCTTAGCCCCTACAGTGCTTTACGCCCAGGGTTACTAACGGGTTCAATTTATGGTACCATGCATCTCTGATCATCTCAGCGGTTACAGCCACACTTCAACAAAGCCGAGGCCCACCTCCTACTGTTGGTAGTGGGCAACACAATAGCAGGTGTAGATTTGAGAAATAAATATTAAACATTTATAAATAATGTTGGTATTTATTATCAAATCAAACCTGCTATTGTCTTGACTGCCCGACCCAGCCTCCCCGCACTCTTCTCGGCCTTGCACGCATCACGCTTATAGGCTCATAGAAGAAAAAGGATTTGCGGAAGTGTGTTTGGGCGCAGGCGCAGTGTAACCTATTGGCTGAGACTCCAGAGGGTGAAAACTTTTTAGTCTACAGCAGGATCTCAATAGAGGATTAAGGGCAACACAATAGCAGGTTTGATTTGATAATAAATACCAACATTATTTATAAATGTTTAATATTCACTCTCTACTCATAAAATGGTCAGACTTAGATCTTTATTTATCATCCCTACAGGAAGCCAAGTCGGTGAATGGCTTGTTTGAGAAGCTGTCCTCCATGTCATCAGGTCAAAGGTCAGCTGTTTCTGCCCTGGTTAACCAATACCTCACCTCCCACAGAAGACAAGGTCACAGACAAGGTGGAAGGTCAGAGGTCAAGGCTCTTGTAGAACAAATGAAGACTGGTGCTAACCGACTGGATGATTGTAAACTTATAGAAGGTGTGGATTCTTACCCGGGAGGGGAAAATATCTTTTCAGTGTCTAAATTAAAAATTGAGAAATTCTAGACAGTAGGCTAGCTAGCCCTTGGGGAAAGGGAAGCACAATACCTACTGTGCTTTCAAAGAATAGTCCATTATAATTTTCTTAATTAAATTTGTTTTCCCAGCAGGTAGGCGGTTTTCCATTTAATTTCCGTTAACACGATCTCAATTGGTGATCCAAAATAATTTTTTGCGGAATTTTAACCCTAGCTTTGAACCCGAGAATTTCCATGTATATTAACACCTGACCCTGATCTCCTAGCTAAAATAGGGATATAAGCGACAATTTTGTCATATGTGTAATCTAAACAGCTTTGCTCACCCCCTGGGGACTCTACAAGTGGCAAAGGATCCCTTTTGGACTTGGGCGACCAAACTAAAACTGTGGAGCGGATACGGCTTAAAACGTTATCTGATTGGCTGAATAGTCGATTCTGACGTCAGAAGCTGCTAAAGCGACCTTTCGGGTATATACATTATATGAATAGGCCGCTAAAGCGGCTTCTAGGGTCCAAAGGGTTAAATTATTCATTTCATATACTCTAACAACTTCCACAAATTCAAATGGCAATATAACATGTGAAAAACGGTTAGCTGGAAATTTGACAGTCTGATCCAGTCTGAGAACTGAAGAGCAAAAATGTTTACATGAAAAAAGGTAGATGTGATCGCCCTCCCCACACACCTGTCCCTCCAATCCAAGCCCTGCGGTCGGGGGTTTCATTCCATTCCTCCATCACTCTTATTGATCTGTTATTAATTTTAAACTGATCGTAAACCCTCAAGTAAAGTTTCCATCAAATGAAAGACCATTGCAAACCGTGCGGGAAAATATTTATTGCAATTTTTTACGATTTTATTACACAGAGTAAACTGCAAATAAAGCATGGTATTCTATGGTGGTCTGTTGCAATCATATCTAGGTCCAGTGACGTCACACTGCCTTAATACATATATTTCAAACTTTGTATGCACTTTACAATGTTTGATTCAAGTTTAAGGTGTGTATACTTTGAATTTCAACACAGACTAACTGTTCCAATGTGCATGTTTCACCAAAATCTGGGAGATGGTAACTCAAAAGTTACGCATTTCATTTCCCCGATTTTGGTGAAACATGCACATTGGAACAGTTAGTCTGTGTTGAAACTCAAAGTATACACACCTTAAGCTTAAATCAAGCATTGGAAAGTGCATACACAGTTTGAAATATATGTATTAAGGCAGTGTGACGTCACTGGACCTAGATATGATTGCAGCAGACCACCATATAGAATACCATGCTTTATTTGCAGTTTACTCTGTGTAATAAAATCGTAAAAAATTACAATAAATATTTTCCGACACTGTTCACAATGGTCTTTCATTTGATGGAAACTTTACTTGAGGGTTTACGGTCACTTTAAGGTTTGTTATTAAAATTTTTAAAAATGAGATGAAAATTTTCTCAAGACCCTGCCAGAATATTTCTTCTATATCACTGAATATTGAGGGAATATATTTATGAAGGTTTACTTAAATAAAGGTAACTCAAAAGCTTTCATCATGTCTATTTGGGTAAACATTTATATCCTGTGTAGTACATGTATCTATGATGTCTTCATATTTCGAAAATCAACAGAAAATTTATTGTGAAGGTGATTGAAAAAAATAAGAGTGATTGATACATCTATACTAAAGAAAATGTACAGTAGAATGATTACTGTGTGTTCATATAGCGGTGAGACAGATGGATGGAGAGAAGGACCCCAGACTAGAGATGTTATTACAGACCAGTATAACCAGTGCCATGGAGGCTGACAGATCAGAGGGAGCCAGACTCGCCTGTACTCTCATCTTGGCCAATGAACAGGGGTAATAATCTCTATATATATATAAATCTTTATTTATTGAGGGTAACTCAATCAGTTATAAACTGTTCTTCCAAGAGGCCCTCCAAAACAAAAGTGTAGAAAATATCAAATGTCATAGTTAATACTGTACACAATGTGATCAAATAAATATTTAAACATCTCCGGAGAATAATCACACAAGCGCAAGCTAGACTACATGTATGTACGATAACGTTGAGAATAATATTATAGTTACACAAAATCCTGGCATATTTTATACCCCTTGTACTAACCTATTTTTACACTGGTACATTTTTGTCAGTCTGGACGTGAAGGCCCAAAGAGAGGGTGCCCCTTTCAGGTTATCATCAAGAGAGTTCCATAGCTTAGCTCCGTTGTATTGCATGCTTTGTTTCAAATATTCTGTTCTTGGTCGTGGGAGGTGGTATGATACATGTACAGTCACAGTGGTCTTAAATTTCAACAAAGTGACGGGGCATTAAACATTAACTGACCATTCACTCACGGTCGTGTATGGAGGTTATTAAGCTGTAGACCCCAGGCATGGCGCTTTCAGTCTAGTTTCACACTATATATGACATCACATGTTAGATTCTTCTGATCAAATTTCTTTACAGAAAAATTGTTTAGATATCATTTGAATATTTCTAATTTTTGCTCTCCTTTAATGTTCGCCTCATCCTGACCCCCTGCCTGATGGATTTCTCATGTGATTTTTACATATTTTCCTGCAGCAAAAAACTACCAACATCAGCTGCTAATCTCCTCATTGATTGGCTAGAACTTCTTGACCCAGAGGTCATCCAGTCTGCTCCAGATCTCCAACAGATGCTTCTATTTGCCAAACAAGGGGTGTCAGGTCAGGAGAGGAATAGACAGAGGAAGAATAATCAGCCTTATCTCCTAGCCTTACTCACCCATCAGAGTAATTGGTCCACCCTCCACAGATGTATAGACCTCCTACTTAGACGGGATAACATCAGCACGTATGTGTTCTATCATCTTCACATTTCAAGTTAAATGCTACACTAACATTCTGTCATTTACCTTGACATACCTAATAGAGTAAATTGTTCAAACCGGGAAACGCACGTGATATCATTTTAGCCAATCAACATAGGAGCTTGCCAACACTGTGCAGCGAGAATTTTCTTTGATGTCTGCCCGTGTGGTTTCCATAAATTGCGGGTGGTGGTTGTATTGATGTTTATTTCTTCCCAATAGCCAATGAAATTTGAATTTTTAAGAGGTCATACGTTGCACTTCTCCTAATATGGACCACGTAATATTTATAGAGCGATGACATCACCAATCCCGTATTCTGATCAAATAATGTGTCGTGTTCAGCCAAGGCAACACGTGTAGTGTTCGGCTTGGATATATGCGAAGATGGTGTTATATGAGGAAATTCTATCATTTCTCCACTGCTATTACAACATGTACAATGGGCGTCACTAAGGAGGGTTCGGTGCAAATAACCCCCACTCAGAGCCCAAAACGTGTTTTCATTCCCGATGGTAATCCTTCTAATTATTCAATCCTCCTATTGAAATTCAATCACCTGATTTTGGGGACAGAATTCAATTGCCTATTCTAATGAATTTGATCACCCTCTAAAATCATTGAAATAACAAAGAAATAATGGATTATCTGCATGATTTTGAACCATTTTGTCAACTTCCTGTTCTGATCAATTTGATCACCCCCAGATTTTATGGTGGAAATTTCACTTCCTGTGATTGAATTATTCAATATAAGAAACGACCTCCTCTCAAGAAATCTAGGTGACACCCACAATACCACAATTACACAGAAACATCACCATTGATGGCTTCATGACAGTGAGGTTAACCTGCATGAAATGCAGTTGCTTTGTAAAATAACAAGTTATTTAAAGTGATCGTAAACCCTTAAGTAAAGTTTCCATCAAATGAAACCATTGCGAACAGTGTCGGAAAATATTTTTTGTAATTTTTTACAATTTTATTACACAGAGTAAACAGCAAATAAAGCATGGTATTCTATGGTGGTCTGTTACAATCATATGTAGATCCAGTGACGTCACACTGCCTTAATACATATATTTCAAACTGTGTACTATGCACTTTCCAATGCTTGATTCAAGCTTAAGGTGTATATACTTTGAGTTTCAACACACTCACTGTTCCAATGTGCATGTTTCATCAAAATCGGGGAAATTAAATGTTAGATACAAATTGACTTGACACTTATGAGTTATCATCTCCCAGATTTTGGTGAAACATGCACATTGGAACAGTGTGTCTGTTGTGAAACTCAAAGTATACACACCTTAAAGCTTGAATCAAGCATTGGAAAGTGCATACAAAGTTTGCAATATATGTATTATTCAATGTAACGTCGCTGGACCTAGATATGATTGCAACAGACCACCATAGAATACCATGCTTTATTTGCAGTTTACTCTGTGTAATAAAATCGTAAAAAATTACAATAAATATTTTCCCACACTGTTTGCAATGGTCTTTCATTTGATGGAAAAATTACTTGAGGGTTTATGATCACTTTAATGTTATGAAGGTGATCAGTTTAAAAATATTCTACAAAAAAAGTTCCTCATTAAGAAATCATGCCCCTCTCCCCCATTCTGTAGTACATGTATTCATCTATGAATAACAAAAATAAATTTGCCTTCTCTACAGGTATGATTCAACATGTGTCTTGGATTTTCTCTGGGCCTGTTATAATATTCCCAAAATCTGGCAAGGAAGAGATAGGAAACTACCCAAGGTAAATATTGATGGTGTTCATTGGCGGCTATAAACTAATTCTGATAGGAATTGACTAAAAAAATGGTCAATCTGTGTATCTATGTGGTAACTTTAATGTACATGTACATCAGTTTATTAGCATCATTATTGCATGGAATGTCCAATTCAATAGTCCACTGATCATGCAGCACATTTGTGTTACATTAAACATTTAGTTTAATGGCAAATGCAGGTTGACTGGTTGTGAGCTGTTTTACTTAATAGATGCAAAATTTCAGAGCAGAGAGGTTTAAGCCATAGGAACTACATTTTAGGTTCATTTACCTCGACAATAAAATGTGATAATAACTTCTGTTTGATCAATTCTTATAGAACTACACCCCTGAGGATGTCCTTGGCCTGAATGATAATCAGCTGGTCACTTTGATAGAGACCATCGTGACTGAAGGAGCAATCGGCCAATCACAGAGCCCTGCTGGGTCACATGATCCTAAGGTTTCCCATGATGCCAATGAGGTGATAAGCTGCAGAGTAGAGCTCCTCCTATGCTGCCTCTGTGGACGAGAAGAGAAGATACGAATTGTTATCAACCATATCCTCGCGCAGATCAAAGATGAAAGGTATAGTTGTCTCGCACCGAGAAGAAGTAGGAATCAATTTCTCTGCCTCTTTCTCAACACAAATGTTACGGTATTGTGCCAGCCCAGAATATAGAAACTACTCAAGGGATTTTAAAGATATTTGTAGTATTTCAGTATCTCTCATTCTCTCATCGTCAGAGTTTGTATCCTAAAGTGTCGGTGTGCAGAAAACAGTGTGCATGTGCATTCGGTGAGTTTCGATTTTGAGTGACACATAGCATTTCAATGCGAGTGAGATGGGAATGGATACAGTATATCTTGTAAAAGTTGTTTTCTAAATTATTACACAAGAAACACATGGTAGAACGGTTTGTTTAGCTGTGACATGCTGAGACCACTCCGTATACAAGCGGACAGTGGCCGAGAACCATGCGCACAAAAGCTGCTCATCACGATTTTAACCCTAGTTCAATCATTGGGTATATACAGCAGGAGGATCTATAAGGAGACTTTTCTAGTGCCCTGGGTTCTGCCTTCTATTTCCTTAGCTGAACATCATCCTGAATATTGCTGAACGCTTCGATCTTGACATCCCTTGATGCAACCAAAACCTTGTTATTGCATACAGGGCTCAGTTTCTTGAGCTCCATGCTCCGACTCTTCAGCAAAGCATCCTCACGACACTTAACCCTTTATATCCTGAAAACTTAAGATGTAGATATAGTATTCTAACTTGTAGATATAGCATTGTAAACCCCAACCTCTGTCATCTTTACACATAACCTCATATCCTTGCATCATAACACACCTATTGCCCTGTTCACTATGTATTACCTATGAACCAGCACGGCTCAGATGGTAAGAGCAACTCTATGGATTAGAGGTGTCATGGGTTCTATTCTCGCTGACTATATTACTTTCCTCGAAAATTATTTCCAATTCTACCACGCACCATGTGTTTTACCGAATAACCTTATTACATATAAAGAAGGAAGCCCAGGTGTGATCTAATTCCAATAGATCATACCTCTCAACCAATCGGTGTGCATTATATGACGTAATTAAGTTTCTTCGCATGTCCAGTTGAACTTGCCCAGGGGGGTAATAGGATTGAAATGGATAATTATCAAAATTTATCGTCTGCCTGTATATCTTGTTGTACATCCTTTTGCCGTACATTATGGAGCCAATTAAAGTTGGAGAACAGTTTTTTTCCACAGAGATTTATTCAAAGTTGTTGATCTCATTAAACCTTTTTGAACGTATGATAGGTACAGAATCCAATCATTGGATGACGGGAGAATTTCACATGTATTCTAAAACCAAGGGTTCGTTAATGGCATTTTAGCATGCCCCTATAGGTGTCGTACTGTGGACTCCCCAATCCTTGTCGATTTCAGGCACGCAACGTGCAGTTGTTGCTTACTCCGATTAATTGGCGGGCCGAAGCATTTTTTGTCAGGTATAGGGGTGTTAATCCAGTTTTAAATGCACGAGAATATCTTCCTTTTCATGCAAAACCTCCACATTTTGCCATTTGCAGTGTAGTAGAATAGAAATAATTCCTTGTTTACTGTGGTAAAACAGCTACAATAGATCGCGATGCCATTGGATGAGTCTTCACGTTTGATCACTCAGGCCTAAGGCCTTCGTGATCAAACTTAGACTCATCCTATGGCATCGCGATCTATTCTAGTTCTTTTACCACAGTAAACAAAAAATTATTTCTTAAATATACACATTGCTTTGTGGTGGTGGGGGGGAGCTATACTCCACAACAAATTGTCATTCCTACACTTTTAACTAAGTATTGCCT